>JAZHYW010022511.1:0-54620 GCA_037355805.1 Ixodes ricinus
TTTGATCGAGCACGTCACCAATAGTCTATCCACCTTGCTGGGCTGGTGAGCCGCAAGCGTGACCGGAGGAGCAAGTCGGGAACACTGGACAGCCGAATCACAAAGCAGACAACTTTACGCCTCGCGTAATCGTCTCAATGTCTTCCTACTGGTTCTTGGCCCTCTCAAAGACTCTCCTTGGCGTCTTTGATCTCCTCAGCGTCGCTCTTAAGAGTGCTCCACCGAGACGGCGTAACACAGCAGCGAGTGCACGTCCACCGGGGCCATCGTCTTGGAGATCAGGGCGTCCCGCATGCAGCCTGGGCCTCTCGCGTAGCCGCCTGCGGACAACTCGAGGATGTTGGACGCCTCCCCCGTCAGGCCTGCCAGGGCGCTCGACGGATTGCACAACTGCTGCAGGCGTATCGCCGCCCATGTACTTGGCGTAGGCCTCTCCAGCAGGGGCCCACAGAACTTGCCCTTGGTCCGGGAGCGGCATCCGAACAGGCGTCCGTCGCTGATGATGCTCTTCTCGTGCACCGTATACCAGGCCCACGACAAGCGGCGAGCCCCACGCATGGTGCGCCATTTGTCGTAATCTCGCTCACCGCTTGTCCGAAGAAAGAGTCCAAGTCATGATGGAGAGCCGAACCCGGTGTTCGGTGGCTTACGCCGCCATGGCTGAACTGGGACACCTCACTGTCCTTCTGTTTAGCGTGATGCCATACTCTCTATCACGACCGGCTCTCTATACTCCGTTTCACCTTTTGTTGTACCGCTGCGAAGGCTGGAAGCGCGAGCTCATAGCGTTGGTAGCTGCCCTTGGTGCACGAGAGCTTGTGCCGCCGAGATGTGCCCTAGAGCAAGGAGCTCGCGCTTGTAGCCTTTCCTGCGGTACAACACAAGGTGAAACAGAGTATAGTACCCGATGCCGACAGCACGCACTCGCAGGGAAAATACAAAGAAATCGTTGAAAACAAAATATCGCCGTAGCACAGTCAGCGCCAAGGGCGCGTGCAGGGACACGCTTTTTCACGCGCTTCGGAATAAACAATAAAAATAAGCTTTCGGAAAAAAATGACAAGATGTCATTACCCTAGCGAAGGTGCACAGGAAGGCACCCTATCATATCTCACGAATGTATGCATTAAAGCCAAAGGCTCAGGCACGTGAGCCTGGCTCAGCAGAATGCTTTTGCTTGTACGAGAACTCGTGCATAGGAGGCACTTTTCATAGTCACGCGCTCGTGCCCATGCCTTTACTTTCACTGCAGATGTTTGTATAAGATGGAGTATAGGCTGAACCATGGTGACTATTAGCGATGTGCGCGGCCAAAAGCGTCGCTGTGGTCAGCTTTCCACGATTGGCCAAATCATGGGTATATGAGCACTGTCAGATTGTCAACTTTGACGGTGTCAGTTTCAGATTGCGATGGCTCCTAGCTTCTACTGTGCTTTTTAAACACGCCATCGAACTCGTCGTCGCACCCGATGGTAAGTAGCCAGAATAACAACTGGTGACGTCACGGCGAGGCGAATCCCAGTCGTGACGTCACGGAGGGAAACCATAAGAGGGCGCCACCGAAACATCTCGGCGCTAATAGGGGGTACCGAGCGCTCCGCATTCTTGGGTAGTTCCACGTGTCGCCGTTTCATGGCGAAAAAGTGGTGCTGTATCTTTAGCTGTATCCAGGATGCCCGTGCATTTGTGCTGGAAGGGGCGTGTCGCGAAGCGTCTCAAGTGTTGTGCGCGAGCGCACGGGGCACGAGAGCGTCTCGTACTCCGCGTGCTCATGCAGGACGCACTTCTACGCGTGGTGCCATTGTGCGCCGCCCGATGGCACCAGGCGCAGGGTACCGGTACAGTCGGCTTAGGTCGAGTCGGCTTGCATCTGCGGTTCACGGCCGAGGAATGCAGCTCTCTCGGGGCACCGTCGAATTCATGTCCTGCTCGAGCCCGATCTTCTCGAGCTTGTTCTTTTCTTCCTCTTCACTTTTTACCGCCTAACCTGGCACCCTTTCTGTTCCTTCTCCTCTCTTTTTCACCGCGTAACGTGCTGCGTCGACAGCGCACAGGTTTCCTTGCGCTGTGGTCATGGGCGTAGATGGCGCGGTGAGCTGCGGCGGCGACTCGTGGCTCGACGAGGTCATCCGTTGTTGCACTGAAGTGTTCAGCCGCGCACAGCTCTCGCGCACGCGGTGCGACTTGGGCGCGAAGCAATGGCGTCGCTGCATTGGCCATGAGCTCACGCGCTGTCGACGGTGTTTTGACGCCGGTACGGCGCGTACTTCGGTTGCATGGCTAGAACGATTGGCCGTTCCCCAAATGCGTGATCCAGCCAGCAGCGTGACACGTCGACAGCGCACAGGTTTCGGTAGAATCTCGTGGTCATGGGCGTAGATGGCGTGGTGAGTTGTGGCGGCGCTTTGTGGCTCGAGAGGTGGTGTACTGCTCTGCGACTCACCAGGAAATTCGTGCGTCGTATGACGCTTGCCAGGCTCTACTCCTTGAATAGGTTGCCACGCTTGACATGAAGCACGGATGACCCGGTGACTCGCGGCCGTTTGTCGACGCAACGCAGTCAAACGCATTCTAACACAACATTGTGCACAAACTTTTTTTTGTCGACAACGCGTTTTGCCAATGCGGAACTCAAGTTCGTTTGCTTCTTGAGCAGGGGTTGGGGTGACGTCAGAACGCCGCGCTTTGATTGGCTGCGATTGGAAGGATAGCGGGTAGATTTCCAGGCAACTAGCACTGAGGTTTACCCACTAAGCTTCCAGTCAGAGCCAATCAGAACTCGCCATTCTGACGTCACTATAACCCCTGCGACAGAAGCAGCCGAACTTGCGTCTCGCGTAGCGTTGCGACCAGTGCTATCGCATTACGAAGAGAAATAGTTGTCGCGTGTCGCTGTTCCATGTACCAAGCGAGACAACACCACGACAGGCTTAACGTGGACGCCGTGAGCTTTACAAACCGAAGACACGACACGAGCATACGGTGGTCCTCCTCAAGGGGGTTCGGCGTAAAAGTAACGGTATTCGCCACATTAACTCCCTATAGATTGCAGGGTGGTAGTTCCAAGATGGCGGAAGAGACGGGATTTTGCAGTCCGCCCGCTCACTGACGCTGGTCAGTCTGATTGAATTTATTTATTTTAAAGCAAATGCGAAACGGTCAGAACAGAAGCGTATCATAGGTGACAGAGGTGTTGACGTACGTTAGGAATACCAGCATGTTTTTTAGAGGTTGCGGAAACATCAGAGAAAGTGTGACGCTTTGTGCAAGGCGAGCGTGTTTGGGGCGCCGGTGTGTGGCAAAATATTTTTTTGGGTGGTGAAAATATCGTGGTGTGTGCTCTCTGCCTGGCCACCAGTGCTCTAAAAACGTAAGCCGCGTGGCGACCAAGCTACGGTAGCGCAGCGCTCACAGTAATGATGTTTTTGTCAGAGGCTCACAGCTCACGGCGCACCGTCGTGGTTGTAGCGTATTGTAACAGTGATCAACCTCAGCCATGGTTACTAATAGGGAGTATTCACTGGCGGCCATACCTGTGTGCGCAAATGCTGAGCACGTGCTGACGGCGAGCTTCCACAGTTCTTCTGCCACGTGCATTCCGCACCATCAAGATTGCCGGTCTTAGCGAGCTATTAATGCCAGCTCGTTATGAGCATGCGCTTTAAACATCGCCCTCAAATATGGCGTCCAGTGAATACCCCCTATAGGCAGTTTTAGCATAGTGTAGCCGCAGGCTACAGTACGGTGAGGCATTGCGACCAGAACTTTCCGCTGCCCCTTGGAAGCAGGGTATTCAGCGCGCGCTAGGCTCGTTGCCATGACCACAGTAGCCCGTGGTAACGGTATGCAAGAACAGCATAAGAACGCCATCGGCGTGTTTGGGGTTTTTATTTATTGCTCTGTCAAAAAAATAATAAAATATACAGCATCCTACACCTGTGTACCGTGTTATTCGGTTCGTTCAGACCGGCCTTGCCAAAACTGCCCGTTCTAAGTACACCTCACGATCGGAACACAGACGGGCTTAAAATGCTACAGGTATTTATTTATTTGCCCTTGTAATTAACTGAAAGAAGGTACACGAGTTTGTCTTTTGGAAGTGCTTGGAGAAAACTGTCATGTTTCTTGTCGCGCGTCCTTTCCCCGCATAAAATGCGAACCCACCCCCGATTTCGATCACTCGATACACCGTTGCGCGAGCAGTTCTCTCCTACATTCTGGAAAAAAAATTTCGTAGATCGTACGCAAGAGCTTTGCATTACTAGCGGGAGCTTTTGCCGCCACGTTCAGCAACGATTGTTCTGTCGACCGCAGGATTCAAAATCCGCAGCGTATGCGATCTACGAAAAGTTCCTAATGAAATGAGACATCCCGATCCCCTTGCGAAACGCTGGTGCGAAGCGAATCACAACAAGGACTATTTGAGTACACTCGCTTTTTCCGTAAAAGCTGCATAGGAACCGTGCGGATCTAATTCAAGCCCCGACCAGGGCGCCCCTAGCGGCAAACGGGTCAGTTGCACCGGGGAGCTTCTGCCAGCCGCTGCGTTGGTTGTGCGTTGTGGCGGGTTAGCGCTGTAATTTCTGAGATGGCTATTCCGCACCAAGAAAGCCGCAACAATTGCTGCGTGGTCGACTGCAACAGTACTAGTGCAAGATCGCGCACGGCACGAAGTACCACATCGTCCCTTCGAAGCCGTACGAGGCGGAGTACTGCGCGACCTGGGTGCGACTTGTGCGTCCATACAGGTTAGTGGCGTTTCTTACCTTCCAGTTCGCGCTTTGTTTAAGCTGCTGACGAATAATACAAGTAACTTTTTCTATTCTAGCGACGATGGAACAGCATCGACACCGACGGCAAACTCTAAAGTATGCAGCAAATACTTCACCGGAATCGAGAGGCGGAATGCGGTCGCCCACCTAAGCCTACCCTTGGATGTTTCCATCAGCCTACAGGAAGATAGTAGTGGGAATCGCGGAACGGCGCGAAAAAATCGCCCAGTTTTTGTCAAGCTGATTCAGAAATAAACGTACATATAATTACCGCAGTCCACTCAACGCCAACAAAATTTTTTGCGGGCGCGCTTAATTTTGTTTGCGGAGTACGGCGCTCCGTGACATCCACTTGTCCGTCGAAACGGACCTCCTTCACGTCGTACACGCGGCCAGATTCATGAAGGAGCTTTCCCTTCGTCATATTGGCACCACGGAAGAAGCTTTCTGGATTCGTAAACGCCTTAAACCCCGTCGTAATCACCACGGGAACACTGTTTGCTGTGCTGCTCATCGTCATTGCTTCCCCCGATGATTCTGCACCGGCTACCGAAGAAGCTTTGCGGATTCGTAATCGCCCACTGTCCTCTGTGCTGTTCGGTGCTATTACTTCCCGATGATTCTGCGCCGGCGGCACCGGCTACCGAAGGAACTTTCCGAATTCGTAATTGCCTTAAATTCCGTCGCAATCACGACGGGGACACTGTCCGCCGTGCTGTTCGTCGCCATTGCTCCCCGATGCTCCTGCGGCGGCTACCGCTAGGTCGCGGTGAACAATAGGCGACCGCCGCGACACGGCCGGCTT
Source organism: Ixodes ricinus (assembly GCA_037355805.1). Taxonomy (NCBI): domain Eukaryota; kingdom Metazoa; phylum Arthropoda; class Arachnida; order Ixodida; family Ixodidae; genus Ixodes; species Ixodes ricinus. The sequence continues at coordinate 5,578 of JAZHYW010022511.1, forward strand.
GCTCGCTTCCTATGACGCACGAACACACCGACCAGAACAGCAGCACCAGGGCCGACAGTCCCTGCCACCGTCTCCACCACCGTCCCCTCTCCTCTAGTTCTTCGTTCGTCCACGAGAGGGCGAGCGGCCGGCTGGAGTTCCGGGCTCGCGCAGGGGCGTGTACCGACATCCTCGTTCCCGCATATTCGCGTACAACACATCAGTGCACCACAGGCGCAGAAAAAATTTCGTCGGATGAAAGGCGAACTTTTTTGACATGGACCCGCAAGAGTACCGGATACTGCAGCTCGTCAGCCTGGAATAGTTTCTGCAGCTCCATTAACGCGCCGAACCAAGAATCGTGCGACAAAACAAACCAAACGCTATGATGCGCCATTCCTGTTTTGTTTTGCTTTTTCATAAAAAAAGAAAAAAAAGAAGCTATGTTGTTGCCACACTAAACGCTTTTCAAGGCAGTCCCAGCCCACTATTCGCGAGTAAAAACCGCTCGGCTTTTCAGCCTTTTCAATCCACGCGCCCGCGAACTGAAATGGTATTCAATTTCTATTTCGGACCAAAAATATAATGTTTCTGGATGTTGCAAAAAAAAAAAAACGCAAATAAAAAAAAGAACAAAAAAGAAAAAAAAACTTGCGATTTATAGCGAAGATGACCGGACTCTGGTCGCTTCGACCAATCGCCTGACGAGCCTACGTTGATGTCACTCAAACTCAAAACTGGGCTTTTTTTTTCGTAGTCGGTTTTAAAGTGAATTTTTGCTGGATCTGTTAAATTCATTTATGCTTCGCGCAAGCGCAGCTTTGCGTTAAAGGTTGGTCAACATTACCTTGCAGACACTTGACATCTAGTTCAATCGTTAAACTGAACATCCAAATGGTCTGCCTGGTCCCTTTAAAGGGACCATGAAATAAATTTTGGTCTGGGATAGATGATTTTAGATTGAGATTTTATTAATCGCATATCGGTTAGTGGGCCAACAAAATGATGGTAAAATTACAAAGCGTGCGTTTCGGTACGAAAATTTGAAAATATAGTCGGACATTTCGTACCTCCTTTCCTTCGAAATCTCTCAGTCGTTTGGCTTTGACACATCAGCACGACCCGAAGCACGTCAGCCTACCCAAGCTTACATATTGAACACGAACACTTCGTCACTCGGACACATGCGCTCGTCAACAATCAATGCGTTGACGAATGTTTGGATTCAAGTTCGAGGTCAATGAGTGCCGTGACGGCAGTTGTCATCACTGGGGAATGACAAGTTTCTTGATGTGCTTAAAGAAACACCGGTGGACGCTTGGAGTCATCGCAGCGGTGCAAAAGCACGCCGCGACGACGTGATTTCTCATTTCGTTTTTGCGTTGAAGATTAGAGTTGAAAGAGAAAGTTGAAAACTCATTTCATGGCCCCTTTATGTTATCAGTGACTATCCTTTATTAGAATTACACGATTCTCGTTCCTATATCTAGTAATGTGAGACATGTTAAACTTCTTTAGTTGTAAAACGATCCCTACATTCAAAAAAAAAGAAAGAAAGAAGAAGACAAAAACGTTACTTACAACAAACACAACACCGAATCATCCAGGCCAAAAAAAAGAAATAAAAATAAAATAAAAGAGGCAATAACTGATCTCGTTGCAACACGGAGAAGAAACCTACCACCCGCGGTTTGCGTCGTACGTTGGCCGAGTTACAACACAATCCCACCCAAAAGAAACAAAACACGACTGCAACCGAAACTACCTTTTATATAACTCAGAGCGGAATGAGGCCAAGAGAAGAAAAATAAGAACAGAAGCAAAATAAATGCTACGCGCATGGACGAGCATTTCATCTCATCCCGCAGTTGTTCCCGACTCGGCGATCCGATTATTGCGCATGTACGTCTCGTTATCCCCGGACGAAACCCGAATGCCTCCGAATCCGAGGGTCGCCGCACCGAGCGAGTAAGAATAATAATAAAATTAATAAAGAAAGGTAGAAGGGAGCGCGCGGGAGGCGAGGAGGGGGGCAATACGAGTATTAATTAATCCTTCATTAGCATTTTCTCGCGTACTCGCAAGCACGTACGAAAGCGTGCTCCCTTTGCGTGCGTTTTGGTTTGGCTTGGCGTCTCCCCCCCCAGACTCCTCATCAGCATATGCCACGTGTTTGTTGGAGGGGTTGCCCCTTTCGTCACTTCTAACTTCGTTCAAAGTTGGGTTTGTCGCTGCGGTTGCGTTCTTTCGTGCGTGGGTACGGTTCAGGGAGCGGGCGTTGTCATGCTGTCGCAATGCTAGCGATTGGTTGTAAAAATCCTGGCAAAAAGATGCGATGACGCGAGGGTCACCACATCCCTTGTCGCTTCCGTAGAATGTCAAGCCGGACAGAGACGTATCCGAAGCAGACACAGACTTCTGACACACCTACCACCGCTGATGTGACTGACACCACCAGGTTCGCGGCCGGCTACACCGTGACACTCCTACGATTTCAAGTGCCGGAAATTGAGGTACCACGCTTCAGAACGCAGTAAACACACCCGGTCGGAAACACGATCCAGGCGCTACAGTATGGTTGTGTTATGGACAAGCTCGTGCTTAAACTTCTTTACTCAGAGCCGCCCCTGTACTCAAAGCGCTCGGACATTCTGGGATGCCGTTGCAGCGTTTTACTCGTCCCTTTGTGCCGTGATGAAAGCATCAAACCTCAGCGAAAAAACTGTTAGCAGACATCCTGGTAGTCTGGTAACGATTAAGACTGGTAATTCGCACGTTTTCGTTTGAGCGTGATCGATCGCGTTGCAACCGCTTGTAGCCGCTTACGAAGAGAGATAAATATATCACACTGACGTCATCTCTGGGTAGTCGGAGAGCAAGTCGTCTGCTTCTTGCGCAGGAGTGGCGGTAACGTCAGAACGGCGCCGAGCTCTTATTGTCCGATTGAATAAAATAGTAGGTAGACCTCAAGGCATCTAGCATTGAGGTTTACCCAATATTTTTTTTTTCAGATCAGCCAATAAGAGCTCGGCGTCGTTCTGACGTCACCGCAACTTCTGAGCAAGAAGCAGACGACTTGCTTTCCGCATAGACCTAGCCCACTTCCTGGTCGCGTATATTTCTCGAAAGATAGTTGAAGGTTTTGGAGTATTTGCAAGACCAAGTATGCGCACCATCTTTAAGAAATGGTCGCTAATAACATTGCCAGAATCATTTCAAACCCAGTGTTGAAATATGGGGTAACCGGACAAAAACTCACCAGACGAGTGCTTACCGGACAGAAGCTCACCCTTTTTTCACAGACCCGGACAAATGCTGACCTGTTCTTGTTTTTCTGCTACCCGGATAAAAGCTAACCGTGCGAAACACTTAATTGAAAAGAAAATATAGAACATATCTGCTATATTTCGTAGGTTTGGGTCTCTTGAACCAGTACAGGTCTGACGACTATTTTAGGAAGCTGTTCCTGAAGTGGTCGTCACGTCTGACGACCACAGTAGAAACGCTGGATGGCCTGGCGTTCCTCCCTCCACAACTTATGCCCGAGGACTCAACTACATCGAGGGAAAGTCTAGCAGCGAAATGAGGGATCTGCGGGACTACTTCCGAATCTTCACACGTCAACGGTCCGTATTACTTCCGCTGCGACACCGGCAACGAACGCTCCAGTAACCCTGACGATGCGCCGTGCACAGAACTGTGCGATGTGCACAAGCTTACACTGCGAGAAGAGGACCGATCGAACAACGGATGCGAAGGCTGGAACGACAGGTTACACGAGCTTGTTGGACACGCCCAGCCAAGCGTCTGAAGGCTGCTTGAGTACCTTCAGCAAGATCGGGCACTCGTTGCCACAGCATTGATCCCAGCAGGGAGTGGGAAAACCCCAGTAAAACAAGTTAAAAAACATAAATCGCTTTTAGAACCACTTGATGATGTTTTGCAAGCAATTGCAGCTGCAGAGAGATTTTCCAGGACCGCTGGAGGCAGTAGGGACATGTATTCGTTTCTAAGGAAGACAAATAAACTAGTATTCAATCCCATTAAGAAACTACATGCACGTCAGATCTATGTTTGCATTGCTTTTTGGGGTAGCACACGGACACTTGAGCTCGTGTCAAGAGCCACGTAAAGCTTTTTTCTTTTTGAGTTTGTGCACGCCAGTGAAAAAAAGAGGCGAGTATTTGTCTGGGTATGTGAAAAATTTGGGTAGATTTTGTCGGTGAGATTTTGTCCTGCCAGCATCTGTCTTGTAAGCATTTTGTCTGGTGAACTTTGTTCCGGTGAGAAGTTGTCCTGTAAGTATTTTTCCGGTGAGCTTTTTTATTCATTGAGATTTTGTGCGGGATGAAAAGAAAATACTTAAAACGTTAGGAAACAAACGCGGACCAAATGTGGGCCTAGGCAGATAGTGTTTCGTCAATGGGAGCAGTGGCAGAGCCAGGGCGTGCACCAGACGCAGATAGAGGGCTTGACATGCTCTCTGGCCAACCAGAAGCCGAAAATAATCCCCTATCAGTGGTAGCGAAAGAGATTTTTAATGAGTGCATAAGAGTTAAAAGTAGTGACTCTTCATGGTTGAAATCATGAAGTACGTAATATTTCGATTATGATCACGCAAAAAGATGTAAGAAACGAACGTGCCGCCCGAACTCAGTTTTGCTCAGACGGAGTGTTACCGCTCGGACGGCAGATTCCCGGCCCTCGGCACCCGGATTACGTCTATCGTTCTGCCAGTCGCGCGCAATTTTTACATCTTTTATACCTCTATATATCTTCCACCATGCTTTTCCATGATCGCGAGCGAAACATGACGTGCACCATATTTTCAGTCATCCGAGGGCTACTCCGACGCCCTTAATAATTTCGTTTCTCGCGACCGCCGCCAGGGTATTATTCGAGGCTTCTTGTTGGCCACATTCGAATTCTCGAAGAAGCCCTGAAACGCGCCCAGCCCGCTTTCGGCCACTTGCTACTTCTCATTTGCCTCCGATACTCCCCAAACGAAACGGCCAAACTCTCTCTGCATACGGCTCTGGGCCAGGGCTTCCCAACAGTTGGTGCCAGTGTGTCATCTTGTTTTAGGCGGTCAAGACGTTTGGACCATCTCAAATGAACCATTCTCGAAACTTGTCTCTCGGTTGGGCCCTTCGCATTTCGTTCTTTCTCGTTACATCATTCGCGTTTCAACTTCCAAGAAACAAAAATAAATGAAATGGTGTAGTTCGAGTTGACGGTGTTACGGCTGGGAATATCCCCGAAGAAGCTTCTTCAAGTCCGGCTCTCCACACTCCCAGCTCGCCTATAAATCGCACGCGCTCACATACACACGCGCACGTGCTTTATTTCCGCGCTTTGGCTAATGGTTCCTAAAATACGTCCGTTCTGCTCTTGAAACATGCAGCCAAGATCAGGACCCGCTCGTTTGGCTGTCCGGAAGTAGTAACAGGCGCTGGGCAATGAAACACCGTACCGCTCCCTTGTGACAAAGCACGGCTTTGTATGCCCCATTTTTCCAAGCCGGCGGGGAGGTGCACTTAAAGTAGTCCCCCCCCCCCTCCTACCTTAATCTATTTTTTTCTGAAAGTGGAGTGCAGTGCATGCCACGAGCCGTCAGAGTCAATACAAGCGTGAGATCGTACCACGTGCCGTTTGGTCGCAGTGCGAACGGGGCCAAACGCGAATAAGCCCCAAATGCGAAAAAAAGAAAACGGTTTGAATGATTTCAGCAGCTCCAAAGAAGAATGTGAATGAACGAGAAAGGGCGAAATGCGAATGGGACGTTTCGAACAACAGCTTTCCACTGCGACATAATCTTTGATCGACGGGCACCAAAATTTACCACTTATGTTACTTCCCATAATGAAGACTTTACAGCTACGCTTTTAGTATCTTTTTAATAGAAGCCGTTTAATTTTAGGAGTAAAACAAACAAAATTAACGGTGATCACTTGTTCGCGCTAACTGTCCTAAACAGTGGAAAATCTTCAATTCCTACTTTCAGCTCTCGTTGCCTTCATAATGTTTGTAAGGGTAATATGGCGTCTGTAATTAATTAATCAGGATAAGCACGGCGTATCAGTCACACAGAGAAAATATATGAACCGAGCGAAAACAGAACGAACAGCGACAGAACATGTACGCCGTCTTTAATAAAAAGTAGAGAACTGGTATTGATTCACTAAGTTCTAGACAGGTTTTAAATCATGGCGGCTATCGTGAGGCGAAATATTGAATACTAGAAATCTAAAGTCGTCACACGACAGCATTGTGATATATAAAAGTATTCCGCACATGTGGAAAGTTTGATATTTCAATACAGATATACGATGGATCAATTGTGTTTGGCAAGCACATAAATAAAATTCTGAAAAAAAACAGAATAAAAACATCACAAAAATAGGTCTTGCGTACAGCGCTCACGGCAAACTCCTGTTACGTTGTCACGCATCGTGTCAATTTTAGTCCGTATATTTTTACTCCTGACTTTCTTCGCTATACCAACGCCCGATATGGCGTATTATTTAACGTTTTATATTTGCGTTTTTTTTTCTTCTATCGATTGTAAGCGTTGCCGGGGACTGGGGCGTTAATTAAAATCTTCTTTTCTCTCCCCTCTGCCGTCTTTCTCATCTTCGATATTTGTTTATATCTTCTTTTTATTTTAATTTTGAATTTACCTTTTCTGGTTTTGACGGGAATATATACTTTCACTATATTTGTATTACCTGCATTAATGTTTTTTTCTTTCAGTTATTCTCAGTTGTAGGTACTCTGTGCGTTATTATATGAGCAGACGTGGTGTCGAATTTTCGTACGCCTGATCCTACTTCACCCGCGGCGGTTCTGTCAACTGCAGAGTTCTCACTTCCCGAGCAACGAGAATTAGAAAAAAAAAAAAAAAAGAAACGCAAACACGCGCGAAAAAGAAAAAAATAAAAAAATATCTCCCAAAAAACTAAAAATATTTTTGAGCGAGAAAAGAAAAATACAGTCACAAGAATTACTGTCAACGCGTATGTAACGACACACAGAACAAAAATTCAGTTTGACAGGGGCAAACAGCGCCGGAAATCTTCAGACCTGAATATGAAAGAAAAACGAAAAAAAAAGTTAAATTCGATATATAAAAAAGGAGGTGAGAATTACGCGCATCAGTAAGAGCATCACAGAAACTCCCTAAAACAGGATACAAAAAAGTATAATAAAGAATACCAACAAAAGATTACGGAAGTGTGTGGCAGTGGCGGCGACCAATCTTCAGACGCTCAGTGTTGCCAGCACTCCTCTAAAACGTATCCCGGTGAAAAGAGAGAGAGAGAGAGAGAAAGAAAAAAAGATACATATATATAGAGAGAAAAAGAAACAAATGAAATGAACTGAGCGCATAAGATAAAAATGTCAGCTAGTCAAGGTTGAGACTGTCGCAAAAGGTAAGAAAACAAAAGAAAGGCGAACACAATGTAGCGATGGCCGAAAGGCTCATAGAACAGAAAGTGAATAATGTGAAACAGCCAAGAAAGAGAGTAAGAGAAAGTGAGAAAAAGACAACGGAGAAACAGGGGTTGGAATAAGAAAGGTGGGGAGGGGGGCAGGAGGGGGGAGAGAAAAAAGGTGTCAGAGCCGGATATTGAGATCCTTGAGATATATATCCCAGAAGCGGTGCCGACGCAATGCCTTAGGGTCGAATCTTCCCCTTTGAAAGCAAGTATCGCTTCAAGGAAAGGCGACAAGGGGGCAAACAAAGTGAACAAAACTAGAGAAAACAAAAAAGAAAGTAAGCAGGAAGGAGAGTGAAAGCAAAATAAAGGACAAGAGGACATGCGGGACAGGAGACACTCTACGAGGGAGCAATGATTAACTCGTACTTGCTGCCGCCCCGAGATCACACGAATCTTCAAGTCTCGTGAATTGTTTGTCAGGTTTATCTTTTTTTGTTTGTTTGTCTTTGTGTCTCCCTTCCAGCCCGCAATTTCCTGGCGCCTATAAACCGTGCTGTCAACCGAACATCCTGCTTTCGAAACGATAGAGGACCGAGTCTTCCGGGCATGTCCAGTGTTCTTTTCCTCAACGCTAAAGAGAGCGCCCTTCTTTCCTCGAGTCACGCGACACAGACTCTTCTCTGTGTCGAAGAAGGCAATATAAAGTAACCGATACTTCAAGAAATGCAGAGCGTGCTGAGTCTTGAGCGAGTAACTAAAAGTGTGTAGTGACAAAAAAAAAAAAGGAAATCAAATTAGTTTATTACAGATGTGCTTCGTGCGCACGCTTATTGCTGCCGATTGAGGGAAGAGAGTTGGGGAAAACAAAGGCTACCCAGTTCTCACCATCTTATTATCGATCCACAGTTCCCGAAAACGGTATGTTTCTGATTTTGAAATGTCGTTCCCACGAATTACTTCACAATTTCTGAACATCGTCAATTCACAAGATATCGCGTATGCATATGGGTTGTTTTACGGTTAAACGTTTGAGCGAAATATAAAGCCGAATTGGATAGAATCGGGCCACAAGTTTCTAAAATAAACCTAAAAAACTCATATATGAGAATTTCTAAATGCTCGAACATTACATACAAAGGGCGAACATATTTTCGGGCATGGATGTCTTTCACCAGCTCGCCTGCGTTTTTTTTACCTTTCTTCAATAAGGACATTAGGCCGCCAAAGAACGACCAGCATCCTTGAGCCTTGCAGCATCTCAGACGGCCCACAAGGTTCCCAAAATAAAGGACGTCTCTTAACTTCCAGCGATTTAACGAACGCAAGAGCGATCGTTAACCCTAACTGGAGCTTACTGCGGAGGAGAGAGAGCGACGGAATTAGTGAAGGAGTAAATTGAGAAAGAGAAGGAGGCCGTATAGATGAAGGAGGAGGAGAAGGCTTTGACTATTCTCCGTTCATCCCTAAGCTGACAGTGCGGTGTAAGCTACGTGCTCGTTGGACCAATCATGTCTTTACCTTTCGCCACGTGATCGCGCTCTCGCCCGCACGCATGCGCAGAAAGCGGGGTCCGGTGATGAACAGGAGGCGGCTGATCGGTTCGGCAGCCGCGAAGCTCCCACCGCACTTTCAGCCCACGTGTGAAAGGAGCGTTTAGAAACGCTTTCCCGGGCCCTTCGCTTGAAAGATTGATCGCCAAGTTGGAACGTTGTTTATCCAACAAATTATTCAGTTAGAGTTAGGCCGAGTTGCCTCAAGTGCTCATGCATAATGAGCTTTCGGGTCGGCGGTAGCGCGTCCCCGTTCCAGGGTTCTCGTCTGGAGCACCGATGGACGCGAGGAGGGCATCTATTGACGGGATTGTAATCCGGCTTTTATCGTGATTGTTTTAAATGGTCTACAACGGGCGTCGCCGCCCGCTGTAGGCATTACGTAATCAGGCGTATTGGTGGCGGCAGCTTGGCGCGCGCGTGGGAGCGGCGCGGTTTGCGTGTTTGCTCAATCGTAACTGAAATAGAAACTCAGTAGAAAAAAAAAGGGGATGGAAGGTGGTCGATGTTTGGGAAGGTCGCCCCGGAGCATATACCGGATGGCGCGTTTTCCGTTTCAGTTGGCCACTCTCCTTAATCTCTATGAAACTAGGCTGGGATGTGACTTCGAAGGGGACGCGTACATTCAAAGTAGACTGCGTGGCCTGTTCCGCAGTGAAAAGGATAATGTGTCTTAATCCTACATTTAACGTTGGTACACGGAGAAAGCGCGGAGCGTTTAGAGCTGCGCTCGGTGAGCGTCGTCACCGTTGCGTCATGGTATTACTTGACATCATGTAGTCACGTGACGTCATTGCGTTATTGGTTGTCATTGCGTCACGTGGCGTCGTCATGTTGTTTGATGATCATTGCGTCACGTCGCGTCTTGCGTGAACGCGTTATTGACGCCACGTGACACCGTAATCCACCGCGTGACCGTGTCACGTCACGGCCTCGCGTGACTTCACTGTGTCAAGTCATAGGCTCACCGTGACGTTACAGTTGACGTGACGTCACGTTCCGGTTGCACGCGACGTTACCCGTGACCTGACTCCACTGCGTCGAATCACCGGCGCACGTGACGGGACGGTTTCCCATGGCGTCGTGGGGTGACTCAAAGTCACTGTGTAACGTCAAGGCGTCACCTGATGACCGTCGGACTGAGCACGTCATGGCAACAACGTCCGCTAAATTTAGGAAGGGGTAAGCCTTCTAGCTTTGGCCGGCGTGTGAACGTTTCACTTGGCGCTCCCTCGAGGTGAGACGTGGCACTTTCTTCGATCCTTGAAGTCCCGAAACAAGTACACGTTACAGCGTTCAAATGTGTCATTGCTACTCGTGTCTCAGCAAGTTAACAGCAGCCAAAGCTACGATCCCACGAAGCCAATTAAAAAGCACCAAAAGCGAAGAGCCACGATGCTGGTCGTTTTTGTGCATCTGCCAACACAAACTAAACCAAACACCCCAAGAAAAAAAAGGAAAGGGCCGGATAACTGTTTAATTACTGCTGCTGAAATTACAATTGTTTGAGCCACACCAACTTACTATATCTTTTCTGAATTCCTTGACCTGACCTCTTCCGGTATGCTATTTAGCATCGCGAAATTCAAAATAGTTATTGTGAAATCGGCAAATGAAAACGATGCAAAAACCAACATTCAACTATACCCGCATTTTTCAGTGCCGTGACGTCAGTGGCAGACAGGCTTGCCAATCAAGCTCGCAATCTAAAAAAATAAGGTATTTGTCAATCATTTGATGATAATGCAATTAACGCGAAAGTTGAAGAGAGCTGGACAAGGACAACAATATTATTCCCTGGAGAAGCGGAGCAAGGGGAACTGAGAACAAACACAAATCTCCAAACACAGCTAGGTGACTGGTGCGCGACTGGAAAAAAATGCGCACGGTCCTGTTGTTGGGAAATTTGCGTTGGTCTATTGCCCCCCTCGTTCCTCTTAATCCATGCGATATTATCCTTGTTCTAGTCCAAGTCGCTTGCACCTTTGCATTAATTGCATTATCATCATAATCTTAAAAAGGGACTGTTACACCGTTGTTGGTTTTAGACTACTGCCAGCTGTTAAGACCCTTTTGCTCCACTGACGTCTTACTCCTGGTTAGCTCAATTGAGTAGAGCGCTCCACTGAAAATCGGAGTGGTTCCTGGCTCGACACAAGGACAAGACGGATTTTTTTTTAGTCACACACCAGTCACCTAGTTATGTTTGGAGATTTTGTTTGTCTTTTGCCCCATTGTTCCGCTTTCTCCGGGGATTATTATCGATATCAAGCATTGGTTCCGCGTTCCTGCGCGGAGACTAGAGGGAGCTTTCAAAGCATTCATCTGACTACATAAAACTGCTTTGAATCAGTTGGGAACAAATTCTACGGTCCAAAAAGTGAACCCCTGCCTTTTACTGGCGTCACTTTTTCGTTGTGCCCAACAAAGAATTTCAATTGAAAAAAAAAAAACGGTGAGGACCAAAATTGTAAATTCAATAACTTCGCGAAAAAAAATATTTTGTTCTAATATTTGGTATACTGTTTAAGCAATGTTTGTTGGTGTGTTTAGTATCTTTTCGGGCAAATCGGAATTCATGAAGAAATTGCTGGTGTAGGACTTTAATTTGTTTATTCGGTCATAGCAACGCACACAACCTACAAGCGCCGTGACGATAAAAGTTTTGCACTACTTGAGTGGCTCTGCTGAATCGGGGTCTTCGCTGAGGCTGGCGTAATGTGAAACGTAATATACAATCCTACTCTGAAAGAGAAGGCAAATCTCAACAAACAAGCAAGCCATTTTCGTTTGCTCAATATATACTCAACCTTAATATTTATACATTTTTATATTAGTAGCAAAGTGGGACAGTTTGGATTAATATCAGCCAATATTAATCCAAAGAGGGTATAAATGGATTCTAGATTTTAGCCTTTTTGGTCATTCTGTCGACAAGCTTCCTTATGCCACATATTCCCGCGTGTCATTTTCGGTACATTTTTTATTAGTGGTCTTCGGGCTTCTAACTTGTTCTGCTGCCTTTATTAAGGGCAGACTAGAGGAGCAAAGGAAATTGACTTTGGTTGACATTACATACAAAGCAATATTAGAAAGAATAAACCGTTAAGAAAAGAAAACTGTGGTAAGAAAAACTAATAATTTCCTAAAGGTAGGCTGGAATTACACGAAGGAAATTTAAGATTTTGAGAATGAATTTTGTTTCTTTCTCCAGATTTCTATAGCGCGATTCCGAACAAGTATTATCTAAGCTAGGCAATTTTTTTTTCGCTAGAGTTTTCTTTTTACTTTTTTGTTCAGTATTTATAATGTACATTTATATGTTTGTATCGTAATGGATTTAGTATAAAATTAGTTTCAAAGAATATCAAACTGGTTCCTTTATAAATATGGAATATAAGACTAGAAAAACACGACGGAATTATATTGCTGCTGTCCTTCTTTAATTAAAAATATAAATGCCGATTCAGTTAATACACCACAATTTCAATAAAACATGTTAAAAAACATGCCGCGGGCGCAGGTGACCCAGTAGGCAGCGCGCCCGTCGCATAACGGTTATCGCGCTTGTCTTCCACGCAAAAGGCCAGGGTTCGATTCCTGGCCGCGCCTACATATTTTTGTTGACACTGTGATGTGATGTTCTAGTAAATTCGAGAGCCGCCTTGCTAATTCGAGGTTAGAATGTTATACGAACCGAACCTTCTACGAACCGAACCTTCTACGCCGAATGTTCCGGAAGCCCACGCGTGTACAAAAGGGGCTCCGCCTGGCACGCCGAGTCAGTTTCGCCTCAGCGTTCGATCCTGTTGCTCCGCCGCTTTCGACGCCCATGACGCTCTGTTGTTATCTTTTTCCCTTTTATTTTTGGGCACAAGTTCGCCCCATTAAACGTTTAGTTTCTTCAGTGATTTTCGCCTCATCACTGGCCATTCGTGACGATATTAATAAACAAACCAACCCCCGTCTCTATTGCAAAAATGTGAGAACTATTGTTATTTTAATTTTGAAAGAGAGATATAGAGTGAGAGTGAGAGAGAGAGAAGGATAGAATAAATACGGACTGTAGAGAGATAATTTTGAAGGTGAAATGTGTAATTTTCACCCTTGTATCTGCATTCTTCCCCCGTATGTACAACGTGCTTGTTTTACAGATTGCACAAAAAAAAAGGCTCTTTAAAGAAACAAAGAAAAAAAAACTAATCTGTTAGACATAATATTAGCGCTCGCGAAAAACGCCATGAGATTAGCTAGTGTGATAACTATCGAAATGTGAACACCTTCAAATCGTTCACTCCTAATAATTCTTTCTCTAATCAAGTCTGTCACTCATCGGCAACATATGCCATGAAATTGTTAGTTTAAAACAAAATTGTGATTCCTGTTTTTGATATCATATTTAGACTGTAAATGGACTGTCATACCGAAACTACGACGGAAAAATGACCAGAAAGCAAACCCAAAAGGGACGTGAGAGGTCGCTGTTTGAGTTAAGAGTCATTGAATCCTGGCCGAACTATCAGTGGCACTACATATTTGAGTCAAGTGTTAGCGGAAAGATGCAGCTTCGCCACATTCTGTTATCACCCTGGGTTCTGGTATTCCAGGCTAGCTGTCGGAAATTAGAGTTTGTTTAAATACGAAAACTGATAAGGTATTTAATGATGAGATAGTAATCCCCAATTAAAAGCAAAAAGGTGCCTATTGGATGCATTTTTTACGAAGTAACTTCTTAATTTTTGTTTACTAACTTCTCCAATTATTACGTCACAAGCTTGCAGGTATGTTCGCCGAGTCTGACTAGATTACACTACCCCCCTCCTCCAAAAAACAACAACAACAGTCATTTTGTTTCTATCTTAGAAATACTTTATTTGAAAAGCGTTTAGTCAGATAATATACCTTCTATAGGTATAGCAGATATTAAATATTGTACATGTATCATTTTTTTAATGTAGACGAATTTAGCTGAGCTGCTTATGAGAGGACATGAGACATATTGTAGGGGCCTCATTCAACCAATGTGTTTTGATAGGGCGTAGAAACGCCACCCACCACTTTGTTTCTCTTTTTCTTTTTAGCACAAAATTTGCAGTTTTTTTTCGCGCGAAAATAAAATGTAATAACAGGAAAAAACTGGCTTGAGCAAATTAAATTCTTACGTTGCATATTTCCTGCTTCTCTAGAGAAATAAAAAGTGGCAAGCTATGAGTCGGTAATATTAATCACGTTAATATAGACACTGTCATATATCGTATATAAAAACTAAATTCTGGGATGACCAGTTAGGCGAATACATGCACGTTTGCCTCGTGATTATAAACGACACTCTATCAGAAATGTTGTTTTTGTGAAACTCGGGTGTTCCGGGACAAGACTCAACTTATCTACGCACTTTCGGCATCACTTATCAAACAGGGGGAGTTCACGGCCACACCGAGTCAAAAAAGAGTTATAGAGAAGAGAAAGACTGAGAAGAAACAGCAAAACAAATCTCCCATACAAAACAGTATAAGTTACGTCGTTCCGCCGCAACGATTGACTCACTGGACTCGTAAAGCCGCGGTGGCAATACTGGAACATGGTAAAAGAGATACTCTGGCAGGCACTGCTTTGTGGCGGGTTCTTTTCCTTTTGTCACAAGAAAAAAAATTGTTTTAGATATGTTCGAAATATACATATGTATGAAGCAAAAGCTAGCATTAAGTATGCTTCAGGTGCGTGCCTGCAAATTGTTTTGTCGTCACGTCGGCGGCGTGATGATGATGATGGACGAGAAGCGTGACCGCGATTTATCTCCTTCCGTTTCTGAGCTTCATGAATAAACTTTGCATCTTATCTCGCAATTGATTCACAGGACGATAGACGCCAACGTGAACAGTCGCATGCGCGTCGACTTCTTAACGACAACCGAAGAAACGACAACAAAAGAAAATTCAAGTGAAAACTAACTTCGCATCAGTTTTTTTGGTACATGAACCAAATACAAAAACTAATACCATGCGTAAAAATCTTAAGATAACAGGTAAGAAGTCTTTAACAAGTATATGAAAGACAATGCCCAGGTGAATGCTTTTTGGGGATTCAAAGGGTGTTAATATTAGTTCATAGTATCCATGGGTGTGGGTCGATATAGTTGCAAGAAAGAAAAACTCTAAAATATTGCGACTCCTGTAAGGTTATTGAAAAGATAAAAAAAATAAAACTTGGAGGACGTTTAAGCATCGCCATCAAGAGATAAAACGCGATTTATTTTTAATATTGACTGACTAAATGTTACGATTTTTCCAGGTTACAAGTTTTATTCCCGTGTCTACCAGAATAAATGGAACTTGGAAAATTCTTCACAGTGACAGCACTCCACAATTTACAATAAAAGTAAAAAAAAATAAACTAAAACGTTTGCGATTTTTTTATGACCCCACGCTTTTCATGTGAACGATAGAAAGGATGAATATATTCAAACAGCAGTTGTCAAACCTGTTGGATGGAGATAAATAAAATAATATTTTTCACCCATCTTCGTAATGTGGGCTGCACCTATCGCTTCGATTGTCAAAGGAGGTGCATCCTTTACAGGGGAACCGGCTCTGCGTTAAGCTCTGAATCTTCTGTTAGAGCGATGATGGCGACGATTTATACCTACTACTGCGGTGGGTACAGTACAGGCTGGGCTAGCTGTTTGCATATTTCTTTAAAGATTTTACATTTTTACTGTTTTATTAATTTTTAGAAATCTTGAGTTCTCGGCTTCCTATCTTAGGGTGCTTATATTTAAACCTGGATACGGTTCCTTAAATTTTACTAAATCAGCAAAATAAATGAAAAAAAGCTGGTTTGTGTTTAGGTTTATTCACAGTTATTCAACCCAAATTACTGCCCCCTTACTAGTTTGTAAAGACAGCCGATACTTCTGTAATTTACTGTATACGGTCACACCCGTTATTGGTAAGGTTTCGCGATCCTTGTGGCACGGGAAGTCAGAATGTCATGCAAGATAATGGTGTCACGTAACGTAACCGTGTCACGCTTGCACCACAATGTAACATGGAGTCATGGTTCCCACTGCATCACAATGTAAAAGAACGTTACGGTGATAAGTGACGTAAGAGTCATGTTGCGTAATGACGCCACGTGATGACACTTGACACCACGACGTCCGGCGGATACAATTTTTGAACATATTTAGCGGGGAAAGGGATTCGCGAATATTGTCACCTCGTTGCTAAATTTGGCGGGAAACATTATCCGCTGCATTTCGCGGGAAAATTGTCTGTGTGCGGTGTGATTGTGCACCGTTTTAATATTTTAGAGAGTGCGCAGGACCTCGGCTGTCGAAGTAGTTACTTTGCATGAAATTAGACTCCAATCATAAATCTACCCGACAAAATGTATTACGATAATTGACAATCTTAAAAAAGAGTAAATAATTCTTTGCAATTTCAGAATGTTTTAACTGTAGTTCGGAAAGGCCGCTCTCACGTTATAAAGAAATATACTAAATAATTGAAGACCTCTATTTTGCCGCCGCAGCTCATTCCCTCGATCCTATCTCTTTCTTCCCGACGAAAAGACTTCAGACCGAAAATAAGGTACAGACATATATTCTTTTCTTTTCTTTTTCGAACGTCTTTTTCTTTCTAGGAAGAAAGACTTTGGTCCCATTCTCATTCTTCGAGATCCCTACCCAGGCTACTGCCGACGAAACAATTTACGAGAAACCCTTTTTCCCGCACCCGGAAGTTTAATTGGGCAAGCTGGGAACACAAGAAGAACTAGCACACGATACTTCGACTCTTCTGGTGGCGATGCGGAGAAGAGATCCCCACTTCCGAAGATAAACCTTGGAAAAAAGAAAAAAAAAGTAACGAAGGAAACATTAACACATCCGATTTCGAAAAGAGTGCTTTGCGTCTTTTCGCAAAGCACTCTTTGCGAAAAGAGTGCTTTGTTGTATTTTTTCTGCGACCTCTTCGGAACTCATCCCCCTCCTCCCTTTCTCTGCAGTGACAACTGGTCCAAACGGAGTCGACATCAGCTTGGATTTTTACGCCTTTTCTTCTCCCAACCAAACTCTGGAAACTCACAAAAACCGCCAAAAGAAGACAAAAAGTACAGCTTCTAATTTTGTTTTGGCCCCCCAAAAAAAAAAGAAATAGGCGTTTTGTGTTCTTTTACCAGTTTTTCATTTTAGATCCCATGAAAAGTAGAGGAACAAAAAGTCTTGGGACTAGCAACGGTGCACAATCTTATTTATCGTCAAGATCGGAGGGGTGATACCCAAGCACTTTCCTTGTCGTTTTCCAGTGCTTCATCCCTTCCTCTCACTCTCTCTCTCTTTTGTATTATCTAGGTGTCGTTTGCTTCTGAAAATGGTTCGGCGTTTATAGACTTCTTCCCTTTTGTCTCACTGAACAGTTAACGTCTTTCTTGAGCCAGAGCAACACTAATAGAAAAAGAAAATGGTAATAAACGAAAGGGCGAACGAACGATAGGAAAGGGCAATCGGACCAAGTCGACGGAAGACAATGAGAAGAATACTTCAAAGGGGGAGAAATATATCTTGGATATCGTAAGGTACTAAGAAACTGAATCAAGCAAAGTTCAGTAAGCAGTAATGACTTCCAGTTAGCGCAATAACCTAATTTGGTAACCTTGTTCCGCGCGTCAGTGGTGGCAATAACCTTGTTCCGCGCGTCAGTGGTGGTGATAACGTGAATTGGGATTGAGTTTGGCCTGAAGTGGACGATAGGCTCACCTACAAAACAATATCGAAGATAATTATTAGAAGATAACTGACAGCGACTTTTATCTTCAAGACATAAAATGCATTATTTGAGGAGCGACAGTTTCAATTTGTTTAGAAGTCATTAAACAGTCGTCTTGGAATTAAAGAATTTAGGAGAAAATTGAACTCCGTTTCAAATCGTGTTCAAAATCGACAGCCTGTAGATAGCATTGTCCTTGAAGGGTGTACTTGGATGGTAGTTCTTTAGCAAACACTTTCAGTGACTACTTTGCAGGCTTAGTTAGTGACAATACTACCACAGATGCGTTTTGCAGTTACTTAGAGTATAGAAATAACCATTCTATTTTTCTTGAACCCGTCACAAATTTTCAGGTTTGCTCCGTCTTCATGCAGCTAAAAAATAGCAGTAGTTGTGACTATGGCAATTTGCAAACTCGAAATATAAATACATACTTGATTTAGTAGCACCCTGTCTGTGTCACATTTTTAATCTGTCCTTAACACTGGATTTATTTCCCGAAAGATGCAGATGGCGAAGGTGGCAGTGCTACATAAGAACGGTGATGAAAATATTCTCATCAACTATCGACCCCTTTCTATCCTCCCGTTATTCTCCAAAGGCCTAGAAAAATAATACATACTCGTTTAGTTCAATTTTATGATAAGCATAACCTTCTTACTTCCGACCAATTCGGTTTTAGGCAAGGTCGATCGACCGAATTAGCATTACTGGAGAAAAAAGAATATATTTTAGAAAAATTCGAGGAAACAAAAAGTTCTAGGTGTATTCGTGGACTTCACGAAAGCCTTTGTTTTAATCAACCATAATATCTTACTTAAAAAATTTGAACTTCATGGTATCTGCGGGTTATTTTTAGAACTTCTACGCTCATATACTTACGACACCGTTGCCAATATCTTTCTATTGGTCAATTTTCTTCTGATGTTAAACCTATTCAATGAGGCGTCCCACAGGGGGGGGGGGGTCATTCTTGGACCGTTCCTTTTAATATGTACATTGATGGCATTGTAAACATAAGCCTTTAATTTGTCATATATGCTGACGACAGTAGCCTATTTTTTTCTACAGATAATAGCGACGATCTCGTCACAATCGCCAATGACAATTTGTCCAAACTTGGGGCATGGGCAAAAGATAACTCCTAAAAAATAATACTGATAAAACTAAAGCTATCATTTTTCGATCCAAGAATAAGTGTGTAACTCTAACGAGAAGCCATTGGGCTTGACTCTACGCCAATTGAAATAGTCAGTAATTTTAAAGTCTTGGAGTCATTATTTCGTAACATACGTTGTGGAACAGTCACATTAACCACTTACTTGCAAAATTATCAACAATCATAGGTCTGACATTCCGTAACGGGACAACACTCCCAGTCAGTGTGAAGCTATTAATTTACGATTCTTATTCCATTCTCATCTGAGGTACTGCAACCTCGTCTGGGGTAATACCACATTCACAAACGTACAAAAATTATTTTTACCGCAGAAAAAATGGTTAGAAAAGTATGCAACCTGAATTATGATTTCCATACCGGTAGTTTCTTTAAGAAGTTTAGCTTATAAAAAGTCATAGCCTTTACGAATACAGATTGATTCTGGAGTTTAAAATCAGAACAAAAAAACATAAATTGTTGTCAACTCTAGCGTCGTTGACACCAAATCTACACGTTCACTTAACTAGACACATGGAGTATTGGAAGGGTGTCTACTATTCTACTAACTATGGTACGTAAATGTTGCGATATACCATACCAAAATTGCTAAATTTTCCTTCTAGAAAAAGAAATTTGCATTGGCACTATATCATTCAAGGCTTTGCGTTCTCTTTATTTGTAGCAGTGATTTACTTCCCCACTCAAATGATTCTTTAAATTTGTTTATGTTATATAAAGTGCACTCCTTTGTGTTTTTCGGATTCCTGTCTGCAACGACTGTGTATGCCATCTGTTTAGGTGATTAATAACTGTTTTGTAATCTCGTGCACATTTTTGCTGCAATGCGGATGTACAAGGCCGAGGGCTGGTCAAGCCTCCTTTGAGGCTTTTACCAAAGTTGAGGCTTGGGCGAGTTGGTACATACTTCGGAAATAAAAACAGCACGAAAACGCTGTTTTTAATTCCGAAATTCCGATTTTTTAGCTGCAGAAGTGACACGGACGAAGCAGCGCTTCGTCCGTGTCACTTCTTTGTCTGGTCCTCGTCTTTTCGCGCTGTTTTTAATTCCGTAGGCTTTTACCCTTTGCTCCACCATGCTTCATGGAAAAATAAACTATTATTATTATTATTATATTTAAAAAAAAACAATTCTTTCATAAATTTAACAGGAAATCTTACCTGGTCTAAGGATGAAGTGACGCCAATGTTTCCTCTAAATTTAGCAGGGAACTAAATATATGGAAGGACATATGACGTCTGCTTAAGTGTTACCAATTCTCACACAACATTTTTTTGCGAAAATTCAGGTTCAGAAAGTGTTTATTTCTCACAAACAAAAAAATATATTTATTTTATTTATTTACTTTCAAATAGATTTTAGGCCCTGAGGGGCATTACAGAGCGGAGTGGATGGGTAGTGCGAGACGAAACTTGGTATTTGGATGGTTTGTGCGAGATGAAACTTCGTATTAATTGTGATGGCAACTGTGCTACCGGGAAGGCCATTCCAGTCCACAATGGTAGCGGGTAGGAGAGAATGTGGGAATGCTGTAGAAGTAGCCTTAGGCCCGAAACCCTTGCATGAGTGGTCGAGTCTCGCTGAAATATAACTGGGAGGGCTAAGAAGGGAATATTTTAAAGGTGCAGAATAATAAACTTTCTGAAGAAGGCAAAACCGGGAACTTTTGCGGCGCTAGAAGAGATGGGGAAGGGTTAATTGTGATTTCATTGCAGTAACACTTAAAAAATCGGAGTAGTCGGAAAGAATAAAGCGAAGAGCACGATTTTGAACCACTTCTATTGCATGCTAGGGCACATTGGTGAGGGTGCCATATAGATGAAGCGTATTCTAGTTTAGAACGAACAAGAGTGATATATGGAAGTGATTCAGCAAAGAAGGGACGGACTAAAAATTTCAGCGGATATAACCAAGTGATTGATTCGGCGAGGAAATTGGTTTATTAATATGAAAAATTTCAGGACACGTTGATGGATAAATGCACACCTAGATACTGTAAATGACTTAATTTTCGCGGGCTCAAATACTCGCGAATCGGACCAAAGCTGAAAATTTAAAATTGTTCGCGGCTTCTAATTTTCGCGAATCGAGTGTAGCTTCCATAGCGTTCACATATTGCCTCGAATTGTTCGCGGGACGTATTTTTCGAGAATAGTAGGCGATTCGCGAAATTCGTGAGAATTAGGTCCCCGCGAAAATTTAGTCGTTTGCAGTATATATAATGGTTAGCAGGCTGAAGGACAATGCCGTTAAGTGCTAATATAGGTATGGGCAAAGAAGAGCGCGTAAAGAATATATGCATGCACTTTTTATCATTCAAAGACTTTCCAGGTACAGCACCAGTCAGTAATTTTGTTCATACCGTTCTGAAGGGTAAGAGGGTCGTTGGGTTGATACAATCATCACGCAAAAAGGCGAATGCATGACGAGAGTTGAAAAGGAGGTCGTTAATATACATTAAAGAAACCAAAGGCCCTAGTACATTTCGCTGCGGAACGCCGGAAGAAACGGGAGCTATGGCGGAAGCAGTGTTGTTAGCAACAACAAATTAGAGAGCGATGGCTCATGAAAGATTCAATCTCATATTAAAACTTGGGGACCTTTTTTAGTGAAGAAAGTTGAAACAATATATGATTATGTGGGACTTTGTCGAATGCTTTAGTGAAGTCAAAGAAAACAACGTCAAAATGGAGGCCACAGTCAAGAGTTTTAAACAAGTCGTTAGCAAGAAAAAGAGGTTGAGCCTCATATGAAAGATGTTTCCGGAAGCCATGCTGTGCGTTGGTGAAGAATTCCTAGGAGTTCAGGAAGTTATTAATGTGCTTGTAGATAATATGCTCGACATTTTTGCAGGAAATGCAGGTAAGTGATATCGGGCGATAATTTAGTGCAGACGATTTACTGCCGGGCTTGTGGACTGGACTAACCCTGCTAATTGTCCAATCGGAGGGTACCATTCCTGTTTCCAGGGGCTGCTTAAAACGTTAACTGGAGAACAGTTTAGATGAAATTTTGATGTTAATAAAAAGTTTTTGTGTCGACTAAGCACCAGGTGCGGACTATGCAAGGCAGGCGGACTATGCGCGGGGTGCCCAATATCTAAGCAAGAACCTTTACTTTTGACCCCAAATTTGCCTGATGCGGACTATACACCGGTTGCGGACAATAGCCCAGAAAATAGAGTATCCTGTCGATTATCTGCTTCTTTTAAATGTACTTTTGGTGTTCCACACAACGGTATCCTCAGTCCTTTACGTTTTTTTTTCCAATTTTTGTTGATGATCTTGCGTTTTGCTTGTTCGCTTATGATATTAATTTGTTTGCGGCAGTTAACTTGTTTGAAATTGTGAATATCTTTGGGGTGATATAGATTCTATATGGGCGTGGCGTTTTTTAAATGGCCAATTCTTAAATGAGCAAAGGACGAAAGTTGTATTTTTCGAGAAAGCGTGAAGGTCTAAATTTGTCATCTACATTAGATTCCACCGATATTATTTGTGTTGAGGGCATCTGTGATCTGAGAATTTTTATGAATATTTCAACTAATTGTAATCATCACGTAACCACAATTACGAATTCTCCCTTTAGGGCTCTGCTAGCCATTACGAGAATAACACGCAGTTTTTCTAAACCATTTTTTTGTTTTATGTTTGGTTTCTTCAAAGGTGCGTAGTCGTGTCGAATATGCCTCAACTGTCGAACTGTATGGAGTGAATCATTCAATTGTAATTGAGTGTGTTCAACGTAAATTCATTCGTGTTTGGCTTGATCGTTATTTTCATCCGAATTATTTCTACACATACGAAAGAATTTGTGACATTGTGAAATTGGGCACTTTGCACAGAAGGTTAACGATCCGTGGACTGATGTTTCTGTATAAAATTGTAAATGGTATAACTTATTCAAAGCGCTACTAAGTCACACCTACTTGCGCGTTCCTCGTAGGTCTAGTAGACTTTCTTCGTAGTTTTCTCCTTGTCATCTAGATCACGCAGTACCCATGACACTCCTTCAATTTAGGTATAATCGTTTAGAACAAATTTATGGAAATGTTAGCCTATTTTTGCGCTGGGAGACTTCTTGCATTATTGCACTGCACCTCTAGAGTCGGTGAAGTTTTAGAACTCTTTATGTCTGATTCCGTGTCTCTGTTGAAGGGGATAAGCCTAGGTCCAGGCGAATGACCTCCAACTCTCCTCCTTTAGCAGTTGTGCTTCCTGGGAGGGCTCCCCGTACATGCGTTGCAGACTACAGCCACCCCAAGAGGGGCAGGGACCTCTTCCTTTGCGTAGTCGCTGTATTCCACCAGCAAATCGCTCGGGTCTGTCCACTATTCGACCATTTTCTCATAGGCTTGTGCTATTCGGGACTTTCTCTTGCCGTCTCCTTTCAGCGATGTACCGAGGTTTGTTTTTCTTCGGTGATGTCGGCTGCATATACCGGGGGGGGGGGGGCAGGGGGGGAAGAGAGCTGCCGGAAGGTTTTGCAAAGTGCTAATCGTCCTTTCCTAATAGCCGGAATATTTGTCTTTCTAGTATAGACTATGCTCCAGTCCTTCCTCGTGTGCCACAGCACGAGATTTGACTGTGTCCTGGAGCATATTAAGCTGCGCCCACTCTTCGAGTCGGGCTATCTTAGTGAACATGGGCAAGCCGGTGGTGGTTCTTATCGTATGACTATTTAGGACATCCAGTCTTTTTTTATTGTGTCGCCTTGAGGTTGTAGTGGTGCGCCCCGTAGCAGACCCGGAAGTCGCCAGGCAGCCACATGCTCCGTGCCACATCTTCTGTTGCACCAACTTGCGCTAGAGAGTCTCCGAATGATTCCAAGCACGGAGTGGCAGTGCTTGTCTGTCTGTTTCAGCATTCCTCTCCTGTACCGCTCTCCTAAAAAAACAGTCTAAAAACCTTGACCAAGTTTGATGGAAGAATCCTCTTCCTTGCCAGCACAAGGTTGAGTTTCTCTCCAATCCTGTCTGGCCTGTGCTTTTGGGATCAAGGACTACGTACGTCGTTTCTTCTGGAGATGCCTGGAGTGCCACTTTACGCAGGTGGCTCTCGATGCGTGTCCAGCACGGCTTGCAGGGTTTCTCGCTGCTCGGAGATGTGGCCCTGCCTAGTCCAAATGGTTACATCATCGGCGTAAACCGCGAAACCTAGTCGGGATATTTCTCCGAGTTGACATAGTAGTACCGCTATAGGCTAAGTTAAACTATGTTGTACCTACTGTATACAAATTTAGTATTTTTTTCCTATTCACTGTTTATTGTTTGTGATTAGTGTTTTTTCGTGTTGTGCTGAGCATTGTCAACCGGTAACGGGGCAACGTCAGGCAGAGCATATCTGCCATTTGCCCTGTTATCGGAGACTGTAAAGTCTGAATAAATAATAAAGACAAACAAATAGCATAGGCGAGAGTAAAGAGTCTTAAGGGACTCCGATCTTGTTTGGCTCCGGCTGGGTACGCTGTTCCCGCATCGCACATTGTACGCGAGGCCTTCCAGGAAAGCCCGTATGAAGTTCACCGGTCTTCCGATGATGCCCAGGGCCTGGGCTCTTCCGATGACTGCGGCGTAGGGAACCGAGTCGGAGGACTTCCTTACGTCAGTCATGACGACCTTCCTGATTACTTCCTTGCGAAGTGTTTCTATGATGTCTCGTGAAATTAGGGTAAGGCTTTCCTGCGTACCAACTCCTGACGAAAACCCAGTTTGGACGGCGTGGAACGTTTTTCCACTCTCGAGAAGCCAATAGATCCTGCAAAGAACAGTCCGTTCCATTACATTGCATGTGTAGGATGTCAAAGAGATCGACCGATAGTTCGCAATGGTTTCCTTGACTTTCCATGGCTTGGGTGTGTAGGCACCATGCTAGACTGTTTCCACTTTTGTGGGATCTTTCCGGTTTCCAATAACTCGTTGATACGAATTAAGAGGTCTTCCTTGGCGTGGCCCGGTAGATTCTCTAATGTGGCCATGGTAATCTGGGCAGGGACAAGTGCAGTGGGAAAATCTGCGGAGTGGAGAGCTGCTTCCAGCTCTCCTCGAGTGAATGGGCAATCCATTCCAGGGTCTGGTGCGAGCAGTCCGATGGCGTATCGGCTAGGTTCAGGTTTCATGATTGGAGGTGTTGGGGAGAAAAGTGGTCTCCTACCGTATCTGGCATTTGGTCCTCAGTCTTGTCCATCTTCAAGGCAAGTGATGGCATTGTCCTTTTCTTCTTTTTTTTTCTTGCCCAGCATAGCTCGGCTGGTTGCCCATAACCGGGCGATCGATGTTTTCTCCGAAAGCGAGGAGCAGTAGTCTAGCCATCTCCTCATCTCCAAGCTTTCTAGCGTATAACATGACCTCTACCGTGGCCTGGGTTATGTGTCTCCTTCTGGTGGAATCCTTGGGCCTTTCCTATATTACTGTAGAGCTTATGGTCTTTTGACTCACAACTTCAAGAGCTGGAGGTCTAAGCGGGGGGGGGGGGGGGTGTTAATCCAGATTGCTACTATGTAGTACTGAATATGAATACATCCCACGTCTGACCTCTGTATCTGTACAGATAATGGTACAGATAATCATAAATGCCCGCAAGATTTTTCAAAGTTCGTTCCAATGCCAAGGTTGAGCTGCCTCCCTGTTTTTCTTTTTAATTGGCTTTAAGAACTAAAGAAATTTTTGGCCAATTACGGCCCTCATTTTTTATTTTAAATTGGATTAAACCTGTTATACCGTCAGGTGGTGCAGGTCGAGAGAAACAGTTTATTTCCTTTATTTTTAACTCTCACTTAGAAATTGAGAAATTGAGATAACGGCGCTCTTCAAAGCGCAGAGCAGCTTGTCGCCGCTTCGAAGTCATCCGCCTCCAGAGGTTGTCTGTATTTGTCTCCAATAAATGTTTTTGCCTGCCTTTTCTTTTTACCTCTTAAAATTTTCTCTTCATTGAACAAAAAAAAAACAATCGAGGAATGATTGCTTTTCTATGTGTCCGATAACCATCTCCACTTCCGGTGCTTCACACATGGATTCGCAACCCAAGTGAGGTCCGGGTTGGTGTCGCTTTGCCTTTCGAGTCATGATTTCCTTCTTGTTCGCCAGGTGTACCTTGAAGGTAGTCATCTCCTCTATGAGCTCTTCCGCTCCCCTTTCCTCTGCTGTGTTATCCCCACATGGGGTGGTGCATGTTGAAATCTCCGCCGTACCATTTATGTGTACGGCTGAGATTCGTTGTATAGGTCCCGTGTCGTCAGATCACGTGGCATCAATTTCCTCGTCAAACTGAATTCGTGTAAAATTAAAGTGACGTCAATTTTCCCGCTAAATTTAGCCGGGAACATGAATTAGTCTGTAAGTCTCGTGATGTCAGGTTACGTGACATTCATTTTCCCGCGAAATTCAGCGGAGAAACTGAATTGGTGCATAGGTCACGAGATGTCAATTTACACTCTAAATTCAGTGGAAAGGCGCGCAGAAACAGACGGATGGATGGACGAAAAGAAACAATTGGTATTCAGGTTTCTGCTAAAAAGCATTTAATGCTTTAAAAGGCGCACTTTGCAAAAGTTTTGCTTGCGGGCGTTGCTGTGACCACCGTTTCGCGTTATCTATATTGTTCGCTCAGCATCAACCGACACTCGACGTCGCGTTAGACGGGATGTTTTAGGGTGGGATTCCCTAATTTCCGTATTTCTTCCACGCACAAACCTGCTCCAGCTGACGACGCTGCTCACGTACGTTTACTTTGCCATGCACGCGTCACTGACGCAGATCCTACATATACTTTATTCAAGAAACACCTAGAGGTCGTTCTACTTCATTAGGGAGGCACATGCCTGGAAAACAAGTTTACGAAGCGCCAGTGTTCAAGTCACGGGCGTTCAATAATGGAAGATGACTGTATCCTAATTTTCATCTTTCGTTTCTTATTGTTTCGCTATATAGTCGATAACGGCCTAAGAAATGCTGGGCGCGCTTTTTTATGTTAACGCTCCTTGTTCTGAAATTTCGGAGCGACAATAAAATATTCTGGACTCGTCACACCTTGCGTAGTTTTTATGTTATCAGTGAGTGGGCAAGAAAAGCACTGCCCAGGCTATGAACGTTACTATAATTTTGAAGATATGAAACTAACGTGAAATGCTACATCACAAGATGTCCTAGGTGAACCAATATCTCAAGAAGATTAACATAAACCGAAAGTATATATATATCATAATTCGTTGACGTCAGTTAACCATTTTTCGCTCAAAACGAGACGCCATAAATGTCTGGGCAAAGCGCGTTCGAGTCAACAATAACAACGATACAAAATATAAGCCCACGTTATGCGGGCACGATAAATGTTTTATGATTAGCTTTCAGAATGGCCGCTTAAATTTCCAGCATCGTGAAAGAGGAAGGACAATGGTAATCTCTTTTCCCCAAGCATCGAGCAAAGCGCTTTTAGACCAATTCCCATAACCGTTACTGTCTTATCCGGCCACCCATAAAGCAGTCCGCCATAAAATAAACAAACAAAATACCATAAACGTAGGGAAGAGGAAGAAACAAATAAATAAAAAAAAGTTGCAGGGCGAGTAAGACGCTAGCCAATATTAAGTCACAAAGTGCCGCGCTTGACATAAATGCGCAGTAGCTGTTATTTCGGAAAAGGCAGAATAGACGATGCAGTAGAAAAACAAAACAAATATATCTTCTTTTATCTCTCTGACCGGACGGACGGGACAGGCTGCCGTGCACAGCTCCAGTGTTGACGACGTGGACAATTCAGATCGGAGGGGGAGGGAGCGGGGGTGGGAGAAGGCAACTTTTATGCGGGTCTAAACTCCGCCAGACCTTATCGCCACTGGGCAACAACCGAGAGCTTTTACCCTCTCCCCTCTTACCGCCCCTACCCTTCAACTAACCTTGCGGGGCAACGGTTTCGCCTGCACGAGCGTTAAGTCTCTCCCGCTTTCTCGTAAAAGGCTCCCAGGGGGTTCGCCGAGGGCTGGCACTCACCGACGAAGCAACCAGCCCGTCGTCGTCCTCGTGGCCGTCGCTTTACACGTTCACCCCTTAACCTGACGACGCAGTGGGAGCTAGCGCTCGCCGAACCAAATGAACCGCTTCCTTTTCGTCACCTGACCAAGCCCTCTGCGCGTGGTTATGGGCCGCAGCATAAGTTCGTGGTGAAGGACAGACGTGCGACTGGTCCAACGAGCACGTAGCCTCCGCCGAACTGTCAGCTTGGTGGTGAACGGGCTATAGCCATCTCACAGTCCACACTAGTGCGCTCAGGCACGGAAAACGCCGATTATTTATAACGCATATAGTGGATGGTAGGGGGCGTGAAATGGGAAAGAGTGTGTGTGACAGAGAGAAAGAGAGAGAGAGAGAGTATCAGGACGAGACGGATGCGCGCTTTATCGCCACCTACTTGCCGTTGATCCCCTTGCGTCTCTCACACCTTCTTCCTTATTTATTTACTCCCTTATCTCCCTCTCTCTCCTCGTACGCACTATACGTTCCTTCTTTTTATCTCCGAAAAATAAACTGCCGGGACTCATCTTAACGAGTTTAAGAAGCGGCTTGAATGGGACTGATAATGGGTTCGGCTTCGCCGTCGTACACACAGGTCGTGCTAGGGAGACCACCTCCCTTTTCTTTTTATACTTTTTTTCTTTTGGAGGGATTCGGTGAAAGGGGCTTTGTTTCTTCCGTTTCCGCTGGAGGCGCGCCACATCCACATCTTCTCGTTTATTATATTATTCCGGTTGTTATTATTAATAGCTCTTTTTGTAGCCTCTCTTTGTAGCGGTTGTGGTGGTAGCGCTGGTGGTTTCTCGCCGGCGCCGACAGACGAGCCGTTTCGAAGCCCACGCCATTATGGAACTGCAGGCCGAGATTTCCTTCGCGCGAACGCCCCTCCCCCCGTAAGCCAGTGCGAGCCACGGAAAGGCGCCTCGGAGTTGTATAAATACTTGTCTTTTGATGTATGCTCTGTAGATAGAGGAGAAGTGGGCAACGGCCTACGAGAAACGCCATTTTCTGAAACGGCCTTCTCTTCTCTTCCAAACGTTTTTGTTTGTTTTCAGTTTTTTTTATATATTCTTTTTGTATTCACTATGTTGAGTGCGTTCCTAGTAAAAGTCTTTATCCGCGTCAAGCGAAACAAAAAAAAAAGCAATGCTGAAATAAAATAGCATTCCAACTTACTCCTTACCTCTCCTTATCAAATAAACCCTTTTTTGTTTATTAACGACAAGGATTCGGCAAGCTGCAACTCGACGAATCAAGTTTTGAACTTGCTCGGTTATTACGAAAACCTTTTAATTTTTGTTTTCACTCACTTCTATCTTATCTTTTTTTTTTTTTCACGGACAAGCGACCTGTTGAAGTTGATGAGAGAAGAAAAAAGAAAGAAAGAAAAAGAGCGAGAGAGAGAGACTATCTACTCCGTTTCTCATCTCACGATGGACAGCAGCGGACGTCAAGAGCCTTCCCCAGCCTATCCGAGTCTACTACCTGATCACGTGACTGCGCGCACGGCGCCGCGTTTCGGCCTTACCCATCGGGTCACGTGACACTCAGCACGGTATTGAATTGGCTTTGATGGCCCGTAGCATTCCCCGTGCTCTGTCGCAAAAAAAAAAAATAACATAAATATATCGTAGTGTATAGTGAGCGGCATACGCAAACCCCATATGCGGGCTCTTCTGTGCCGTACTCGATAACCAGAACAACAATAACATGCAACTAGACTGCAGCGCCCCCTTTCTTTATACTATACGCGTGTATCTATATGTAGATATATATTTTCTTTATCTATATGCTGTGTATATATATATATATAAACTGTGAGGGTGTTTTGGGGACACAGATTAAGCAGGCGGAGACGACGGTTTGCCCAGCCAAGACTGAATCTATTCTGCAACGCGCGCGCAATCCCGCCTTAGCACGCGCTGTCCCTCGAGCACTTCGGCGCCCCAGTTGGCAGCGCTGGTCGCGCCACTTGGTCGCCACAAATGCTCCCTCTTCGGAGAAGGCCATCCTGGCCGAAGGTAGAGCCAGCCTGCTAAGGTTCGGGCTGGCGAGGTGTGAAAGGCTTGAGCCGACCGACATGCACGACATGCCGACCGCGGTTGCGGCGGTCAGATGAAGGCTGCTCAGGCTCCACGAGGTAGTTGACAGGGGATGTTTGGCAAATGACTCGATACGGTCCTTGGTATTTTGGGAGGAGTTTTTCGGAAAGCCCACGTTGGCGGACAGGAAAATGAATAAGTACGAGGTCATTTGCATTATATTGGTGATCCTGATGTCGGTCATCATAGGAGCGTTTGGAGGCTTGTTGATGGAGTAATGTGCGTGTACGGGCGAGTTGGCGGCAAGCCTCTGCACGGATAGGAGGCTTGTGAAGTAATATCCTCGTCGAGAATGTCAGACGGGTAAGGAATAATAGTGTCCAGTGTGGTAGAAGGCTCACGGCCGTGCAGCAAATAAAAGGGTGAGAATCCAGTCGTGGATTGAATGGCCGAGTTATAGGCAAATGTGACAAATGGTAATATGGTGTCCCAGTTGGAGTGGGGATGTTGGCGATGTAGGCATAAGATAGCATGTCCGCGAGTGTATGGTTGAAGCGTTCTGTAAGGCCGTTGGTTTGAGGTGAAATTCTCAAACCAACGGCCTACTGTCCCCATCATCAAGCTCATGCGCGCTTGATGACATTATACCCTGCACCTCCACCAAACTGTGAGGGTGTTTTGGGGACACAGATTAAGCAGGCGGAGACGACGGTTTGCCCAGCCAAGACTGAATCTATTCTGAAACGCGCGCGCAATCACGCCTTAGCACGCGCTGTCCTCGAGCACTTCGGCGCCCCAGTTGGCAGCGCTGGTCGCGCCACTTGGTCGCCACAATATATATATATATATATATATATATATATATATATATATATATATATATATATATATATATATATATATATATATATATATATATATATATTTATATATATATATATATATATATATATATATATATATATATATATATATATATATATATATATATATATATATATATATATATATATATATATATATCTGTCCTGCTGGAGTGTTACGCAGCCAGAATGTCTCTCGAGGGTGGGAACGGCCCGGAAAGATAAGGGGATGGGAAGGGAGTTTGTACGTGACTCGTTAAAACAACCCGAAAAAAAAAGAAGAAAGGGTTGCTTTGTCGACTTTGAGGGGCAGAGTGGTGGCTCCTAAAAATACAGGAGCAGGTTTGTATAGAAGGAGAGGCCATATAGAAAAGGAGATACAGAGGATAAGTCAAGAATAAATGAAAAAGGACGATATTTCTTGTTTTACTTCGTTCGAGGGTTGTTAGTTCGTGGTTGGAAAACGACGGCTGCGATAAGGGCTGCTGGGATACAACCCACTGCCCTCGGGATTGAGAGTGACGTGTTTCCGTGGTTTACATTACTTTCACGTGTCAGGGATATATTTTCTTATGTTTTTTTTTATCGTGAGGCGTGTTTTTTTAGGTTGTCGTGTAACGGGATAAGAAAGGAAATAGTTCAAAAATACCTGCAACAATATGGCGCGTATCGTATTTAAAAAAAAAAGAAAAAGAAAAATCACTAATGTTTTTTTGCAAAAGCTGAAATATTTTATTCTCTCGAGCCTCAACATTGGTTTAGCAAATAAGCAACATCGTCTTCGGTGACTATATGTGTTGGCATGTTACTCCAATCGAATATTGTTCGCAGTATGAATGAGTGCGCATACAATATTAGTGGCATGTGATGTGTTTAACCCTATTATTTGCAATCACGACGTGAAACGATAACATGAGGTTCCTGAAAAAAATATCATCGTGGAGCGATTCGTGATGATAAAGTTTGTGAAGCTGTGTTGGACAAGCAAGTTTACGGCGATATGATAAGTCTAGCAATGCGCACTATCTTTTGAAAGGGTACTCCGATCGAAAAGCGAAACCAAATGAATAACTGGTTTCGCTTTCGTGGTATCAAATATGATCACAGCTGAAATATTTTGTCAAAGTGAAGCTCCGAACTCTAATAAAACCGCCTTTAAAGATACGACCAGGTGCTCTTTAGCGGGCGGCAGGCATGTTAGCTTTAAGTCAAGGAACCCTGGCACAGCACCTTTGTGACGTCACGCCGCGTGGTGGAGCTGCGGTTGATTAGTTGTATTCAACGTTATCATATTAGCTTAGTTAGGAAACTGCTCATAGGCAACCTGCAATGCAGTTTGGCGCGACACGTTGCGCCATCTAGCGGCTGCAAAATAAAGAAACTGGGTAGGCCAGGCCTGCGGGGGCTGCGGGCGGGCGCATCCAGAAACCACGTGCGAACGTTACATTTCGGATCGGCGTGAGCCTTTTGAAACCGTTTTTCGTAAAAGTAAGTCCCAACTTCACGTCTCTATGACCTCACCGGGTTCCCGTAACATCTCGACTACTCCTAGAGTTCCCCCCAAAAATAAACGCTGAAGACGGCCACATAGTCGTGAAGGTGACTCAAGCGTCAAACTTCACCGCTTCCCTTCGAGATCTTGGGAAAGCGACACGGCGACAGAAGTGGATTACTGCAGTGCGACGAATCGAAGTAAGTGAATTTTACAGAAACTGTTGGGGGGAAGTGAACGCAAATATATGTGCAGGCTTGGAAAGTGGTCGGACGAACTCGTTTTGCAGACTGCTCGGCAGAAATAACATATTTCTACAAGTTTTATTACGAGTCGCTTTGACAGCCTCATAGGGAAATACGATAGGAACAATCGGGCCGATTGTTGCTTCGCTGTAGACGTCGAGAATCGGGCGATCAGGTCTTCAAGCGAAAGGCCCGTCTGGCCCGTTGCTGGCACTCCTAATGCCGTTCGGCACGCGTGGTCGCAACCAAACCTTCCAAACCTGCGAGTTTTCAAATAGTGGATTGTCGTAGCACAAAGTTTTGTTTGTTTCAGTAACCAAATTTAATGCTGAGTCTGGTAACAAATGTGACGGCGTGCAGAAAGCAGGATGCTAAAGTGTTTCTTTAGAAAAAGCTCGTGCGAAGCGTAAATATCCTTCTTACACGTACACTTTGTTGCCTGTCGCCTGTATACACCAGGCTTGCAATGTGCGTTTGGTTCTGTAGCATGCAGAGTATGGTTCTAATTACCCAAATTTTATTCTAGTGTGGGGGACGTCGGGAGACGGAGAGGACGGCCGGCGAGGCGCGAGCGGGGGCCAGCCGGCGAAGAAAAAGGAAGAGCGTGCTGCACGAGGCTGGGGCCGCGCAGGAACGATAGATCCGTTCTGGCTGGTCTGGCCCATGGCGAAGCTCGGAGAATTCCACCAGCGAGGTTCGGATCAGGACCGGTGGAAGCGGCGAACCCTGACCATACCGGCCTATACCTTCGTTTCAGCTTATCTTGTACCGCAGCGAAGGCTAGAAGCGCTAGCTCATAGCGTTACAGCTGCCCTTGGTGCACGAGAGCGTGTGCCGCCGAGATGTGCTTTAGAGCAAGGGAGCTGCGCTTGTAGCCTTTCCTGCGGTCACAACACAAGCTGAAACAGAGTATAGTCAATGACGATCCCGGAGTGGTTCCGCAGCGAGAGACTGGCTGTGATAGCCCGGAACTGCTAGCCTACGCAGCACTGGCGTGGGGAGGACAGATCCACAGGCCTGGTCACGGGCTCCGACTGTGAGCTCTGAACGACGGGCGACAACTAGGGTCGGCGGGTCCGGACGGCCGGCTTTCGAAGACGGGCAACCGGGATGTACAATAAACCCATTCACAGCCTTCTCGTTGTGTAGTGTCACTTCCGGGAGACGGGCGAAGCACAGACCGATCGGGCGGCCACAAGTAGTGAAGACAACTCAAACTGGTGTCCGAATGACGCCTCTAGAATATTCTCTAAACACTTGGACCTATCCGAGGCTCCCGATGGTCTCAAAAAACCGCATAAAAGAACCAGGGGGCGGGACGCAGGTGCACACGGGGACTGCTGAAATCGGGGTCGCCGCTGCTCGCAACGGCCCGACGGGCAGATTGGCCGCCCCAGTAACAGAGACGCCTCCGCTTGTGTCGCTGAATGCAGTACTCTCGTGGCGCCGCCTGGCCATTGCCGGCTGCTCATAGACGCTGCTTGCACGAACAGTACCCCCCCCCCCCTCACTCACCACGACTCGCTTCCCGTCGTTCGACACGCCGGACGGCTGCTACGGTAACTGCAGTGTGTTCTATGGAATACAAAAGTTCCGAAGCGCAGCGTCTAGATGGCGTTCCACCATACTCTATGTAACACGCACTTATGAAACGAAAATCATAGATGGCGCTTCAAACGACGGGAGGCGGACTGAAGTGTGGGAGGGGGCCACCCCCTTCCGCGGGAGTTCCACAACTGAGGTAATCTAATAACGTTGGTTGTACGGCGTACCGCAGCTCCCTCGTGACGTCACGTGGCTTCCGTACGATGATCAGTGTTGCCACCTCTCTAGCAGATAGTTTCGGTTTTGCTGCAGAAGCCCGAAACCTAACTTTGAGCCGTGATATTTATAAAACTACACACATCATCGGGAAAAAAAATACCTTGAAATTCAGGGACCCTGCTTTATGCTGAAAACAGTCGTAATCCCCAATTCAAAAATATTGACCGGAGTCGTCCTTTAATTTTGAGAATAATCTGAAAATAAATAAAAATTAAAAAAGAACAGCTCGGTTTTGCAGGCTCAATGCTATTTATTATGTAGCTTGGTGAGTATCCCATATCGCAGAAGCATATCTAACTTTGAGGCGGATTAGTGTGATGTAGGCAAATCTTCTTAAATCTTCTTGTGCTTTAGATATGAACCCCGGATTTGCCTGGATATCACCACCGAGCAAGAAAAGGTGCCAAAGATGCAGTACGGCTGCAGGCAACACGCTTCGAAATATAGGATGGCCACGGCAGCGACACAAACCAAAGACATACTTTTTTGCGGCAACCGCGTGCGTCGTATAGTAACTAACCTGTAGAAGCATGACGGATCAGAGTGGCATGAGACCCGAGGTACCGTGGCCCGAAGCATCGCTGAAGTGAGCGTGCGTTCGGAGTGTAGTTGCGATCAGCCGACATAGTCACATGTCGTCGACCGAAATCGGTCGATGTGCTGAAACAGGGTGGTGAACTCGAATCCTGCGGTGGACACGAAGATAGGCCGCAGTCCATCGGTAGAACTGTTCAGGTAGCCGCTAGCATCCGCACGCGCCCTTCCCTCTCTCATGGGATGCTCAGCTGAACCGGAGGGACGGCCGACTACAGGTCTTGGGTAACGAGCAACGAAACTTGTAGAAGCGAAACGGGTGAGCGTGACATGGAGGACTGCGATGCCGTGGCCCGAAACGTCGATCAAGTGGCCGTACCTGAGAGCGATTGAGTGAGCCGACATAGTCCCATGTTGCCGAAACGAAATACGCTGAGGTGTCCGAACAGGGCGGTGAACACGAAGATAGGCTGCAGTCCATCGAAGAACTAGTACTATTGAAAACTTTATGTCAAACGTTATAATTATTGGGGCAGTACAGCAATTGTTCCCAACGGTGCGCAAGTGCAATGGTGTGAGACGGATGCTGGGAAAGCTCACGTCACTAAAACAACAAATTATAAGACCGCGCAAAATGATATTTCAAGACGGCTGCCCGACTTGAAAGTTATGCAAAGGTGACGTCACCTCACTTGAAAGCGCGGGAAAGTTTGTGTCGTGGTTTTGGCATAAACGTCCTTTGCCATTTTTCCCATAGATATTGTTTTTAATATAAAGATAATAAATAGCATTCCGGGAACAATAAAACTTGGGTATTCCGAAAATATGTTTACCTTAAGCAACATAAAAATAAACTGCGGGAGTTTGTTTTGATTGAATTTTAGTTTGCAATTTTGTTCTTTTACAAGCAAAACATCTATTTAGACTTTTTTGTGCGATTGTGTTGTAATATTTATGAGTTTCCTTTTTGCAGATATAATATAATGTCCGAACGTTTTCACCATGAATAAAGATTACTGCTTCTTTACTGATATCAGCAGCCTAAATTAATGGGGTTAATTATCTATCGTTTTAGTATTCATGTTGCTAGAATTTATTCTGATTGGGATGATTGAACAAAGAAAAAAAAAACGGGAAGCAAAATGGCAATTTTTGTTTATATATCACATTCTGCCAAATAGGCAAGTACAAGCTGGGACAGTATGAGCGTTACAAGCGGTGTTCAGCTGGGGATTCTAGATTTGTGGAGTTGTAGAGATAGAGGTTGGAATAGACTGCCACACTTCACATTGAATCAACTTAGCAAGCAATTTAACGGCGTAGCACACCGGAGGCACTTCACTAAAACTTTTACGACCTTCAGCTATCAGTCGACTGGGCTAGCTGATATTGCCGCCCCCCAAACCCCCCCCAAACCCCCCCCCACACACACGCACACGCACACACACACACACACGCACACACACACACACACACACACACACACACACACACACACACGCACACACACACACACACACGCACACACGCACACACGCACACACACACGCGCACACGACACACACGCCCACACACACACACGCACACACACACACACACACACACACTCACACACGTGGGCATCGATGAGCAGATTTCTGTCCCTTTGTCACGAACAAAAATATATTAGACAACAATTTAGAGAATAGCAGTTTGCTCCTCGTGTCGTGCACATGAACTCCGGCAATAGATGAGGCGCTGCACACACTTACACTGTTCTGTTTAAATTTAGCGGACGCTATCGATATGTTACAACGGACACGGTGACTCGGTTGGTGGCCAAATGCAGAACTCCTTTATTTGGCAACGAACGAGTACATAAGGCGGCTTGCCAATGACGTCACAGAGCGTGACCAATCACACGCGTGGCCCACGCAGGCCGTCGTATCAGATAAGGAACTGAGACGTCAAGTGACACTGACCTTACGTGGCCTTGTGACAGAACATGTGCGACGTCACGTGGCATTGGACGCCGTAAAGTGCCGTTCACTCACTTGCAGCTGAGTAGAACTGTGAGAGATCAGACCGGTTTTAAGCCTCTTGCGAATGCGTATAGACCTGCTCCACAGCAGCGCATCCGGTCCTACGCCGTCGCAAGAGGCTTAAACATCGGTCTCGTCTCTTTCTGTCCCACTTGGTTGAAAGTGTGTGAACGGCGCTTAACGCAAGTTGACGTAGTGACGCTGCATGGAATCACAATGTCAGGATGTCATCTGAAACCTTCACACTACGAGTGATACGAAGTTCTAGCTAAATTTAGCTACAAATTTTTCCCACTAAATTTAAGCGGGCCATGGCCTACACTCCAAACACAACCCAGGATCTACAGTAAAACCTTGTCAAAAGCGGCTATTGCTGTATAAGTCTACTCCGGTTCTCCCTTAGGTTCAGAAGTCAAACCTTGTCGTGACCAGCTTGGTCTCCGAACCTCAAACTAACTTTCGCGTGGCAATTCGATTTACAACAATTTCTACACCCAGGCACGATACACACAATGTGACTCACAAGTCTCTCCCTCTAGCAAGGCTTTCACACGTAACATATTTACAAAAAAAAGAAAGAAAGAAAGAATGAATTAAACTATCAGAGCACAGGTACGCTTCCGCACTTCTCAAGGAAAACTATCTTGAAGAATTTCTCACCCCCGCGCGTATTACTGGACGTTCCTCTTTCTTTGGCGTCTCAGCTGCTCCCGTCAACACTCTCATAACGAGGTAAGTAACCAGGTCCCGGTGTTAGAATTCCTACGCCTTTCCCGGAGGCCATGGCACGAATAGGACACAAGACCTGTCACCAGTCCGTGAGGACAGAAAATCCAGCAGAACCCTCATGCAAAACTTGTGTCCAAAACGTGAATGCGTTGGCCTTCTGTAGTTGACGTCAGAAACCCAGCCCTCCGGCCTTGTTATATAAGAGGCGTAGTCTTCTCCCGTCCTTGTAACTCTTTCTTTCTCTCCTTGTGTCAATATCTCTTTTCAATCTCAATAAAACCGGGACAGAGTTCATCTGGTAAAACCTAATTCTTGAACCTGTTCGGACTTGTTCGGAAACCAGAGCTTCATACTGCGTTTCAAGAAATCCTTCCTGACTTCTTGTTCACGAGAGGTTTTGGGGCTTCTGACCGATTCGAAGCAACTCGAATTTGCATACTGTTTGCATCGAAAAGTATCGCGAAATTTTGATTTGGGAGGTCCTTTCCAAATACAAAAGCCCGTTTATATTTTTTTTTACATTCAATTACCTGTTTGAAGTATAGAAAAGACAAAAATAAAGAACACGAAACGAAGATAAAGAACGCGAGATGATCTGAAAATGTATTACGTAATTTTCGAAACGTCGTACAATTTCTCATCGTGTATTGTTGCGCAACGGGTTTTTTAAACGCGTTTATTATAGGGGAAGTACATAAACCTTTTTATTTTATCTGCGCGAATTATGGGGAGTGTCTTTAGTTGGGCATATAAACAAAAGTAGCTAGAAAAAAACTACCTCAGAATCTGAACGGGAGCGAAACGTTAGAAATGAACTTCTAAAATAACAAATTCCAACAAGAGAAAAGGGATTAATATTTGTACGAAGGTCTTCCAAATGTTTTTTTTTTAATAAATACTTTTTTCAGAATATGGAACACCTGGGTTAGTTTATATTTAAATAAGAAAAATTGCGACATACAAGTGATATCACAAAAAGCAGTAGAGTGCCCAGTCATGCATGAAGAAAACAGGAACGAAAGTGAATTAAGCAGGTAAAGTTAGCAGGTTAAGTAAAAGCAGTCAGGACTGCTTTTACTATATTAACAAAAAGGTCTTAATAAATGTTTGCTGTTTTATTGAATAAAACTCAACTCAAACGTTTATAAGAAAAGAAGTGATACTCACAATATAATTCGGAGTATAAAATAGCAGTCGCAGACAATACGTAGCAGCCTTCTATGCTTTGTTTATTTTGTACTTATTATAACGCGATCTAAGCAAGGCCACGGCATTGGACGCTTAAACAAACTAGAAAACAAAATAAACAAAATATGCAACAGGATAATTTTTAAACTACCCCGTATTACGAAATCTAATACTCGACATAATGAACGAACCACACAAAACGTTCCGATTATACTTGCAATTATTAATGATAATCAAAGCAGTGTCTCCTACAACAAAAACTGCACCATTTCTTTCTTGATTTCTGAGTATACGCGTGATGTATGACTTCATAAAATATGTACAATGACACGACGTTATAACTAGGGAAGAATTTAGCGAGAAGTTAAAATATCTAAACTATTCGCATGTAACGTGCAGCAAGATGTAGTCGATATGAAAAGGAGCACTTATAAAAAAAAAAAACCTTGATGTCTTCTGCAAAAATATTAACTGAGCATTAGTTCCCAATGACGTTAAGTCGTTCACAAATATCTAAAATAAACAGGGAAGAAAAATGGAACTTGGGGGTCACCAGGTATGAAAAGGAAACGTTGAAGTCATTTTTGCCAATGTGCACGATCCTGGTATGTATGACAGGTAACTTTGGAGGCTGGTATGCATCTCTTAGTTTAAACGCTATTACGGTAAGTAATGTAACTAGTGAAATCTACTGGGTCATTGATCCTAACAATAATCTCAGAGTAGCAAAAGAAAGCGTATGCATTTTTCAATTGACTTGCTATTTAGTAAATCGAACGATGCTGTAATCCTACTACTTACAGCGGGCTAAACAAGAATTCGGTTATGCAGAGCTTGCTGTGGTGCAAAAAGCATTAAGACACTGCGAACATAAAAAATAGTCACAAGCACACATTTTTTAAAGGTTATGCATTGCACCGACATCCGCGACAGCGGTTGAAAACTGCAATAACTACCATAGAGCTTGAAAGACTAATCAAAATAGAGGCACGGAATTGGCTAACTTCAGCGTTAAGTATAAACTTTCGGTGGTTAATTTGAACAATCTGGCTTTGAATAATTTTCCGGCTGATCGAATAACTGTCATTGCTTATATCGGCACGTATTTTTAACGTCTATTGAAAAAAATAGTAAATTGTGATTATTTTTTTATCATTGAGATTGTTTGCTATGTTTCCTTCGAATGCCAAAGTTTTGGTCACGGGTTCCGCTTTGATCTCCACTAGTTGAAGATGTAAGCGTTTATCCCGCTGGCTGAGTTAAAAGTACGGTAAATGCTTTATGCGGCACGCAATAAAGTAGAGGCAGTTCTGCTGGAAAAGTGTACGAAAGGCTGCACTTCCTCCAGTAAATTGTCAGTGATTTAATAATTCAAGGTAATATTTCACGGGCACACGATTTTGCGAGAGTGGTATGACGTGCATTCGTTGCCATAAGGAGTAATATATTCGCGCATATCTTTTTTGACGCGATATTTTTTTATGTAGCCACATCTGCGAAAACTAGATCTTCGCGAAAATTTCGTTTAC
Organism: Ixodes ricinus; assembly: GCA_037355805.1. Taxonomy (NCBI): domain Eukaryota; kingdom Metazoa; phylum Arthropoda; class Arachnida; order Ixodida; family Ixodidae; genus Ixodes; species Ixodes ricinus. Next base: position 45,969 of record JAZHYW010022511.1, read on the forward strand.
AGTAATTTAAGGCTTTGAAATTCGCTTTGAAACAAAAATATTTTAACATCACAAACAGCCAAAGTAAGTTTCTTGGCAATCAGTGAATGAATCACCAAGTTTATGGCTGCCCTTTATATTGCTATTTTTTAGCAACGGTTAAAGGCAAAAGTACTAATGTACTTTATAGCTGACCACGTTAATTTGTGCGAATAAGGAAGTTCGCTGGCCATTTCTTGACAAACAAGCACTACATCATTGAACTAATCCTTTAAGCGGGAGGCACGAGTGGAAGTTCCTCAAAATAATTCATAAGTCATACGCCAATATCAGATTTGTATACATCGCGCTAAATCTGATGCCCGTACCTGTATCTCGTTGCGGTTCTTAGATACACAATTGACGACTTCCTCTTAACGTATTACCTCGTCATCACCAGGACTCGTGCTGTGGTGAAACCTCTGTTCAGAAGCATCCAGCTGTAGAATCCAGTCATTCGACCACATTAACCGTCTGCATTTCTGAACACATCAACCTTACATTTCTTTACGTAGTCTTGAGCTAGTGTTGAAATTGGGGTTTCTTTTAACGTATACATGGAAAATTGTAAACAAGTCCGAAGTATTTAATCACACGCTGATTAAAAGAGAGGATAATATCTCTATTAAGCTACATTTATTTTTTCCAACCCGGGTATTGCTTGTATTGCACTAGCACTTTGATCGCTTCGTGTTTAAGTGAAAAAAACAAAACAAACATATGGTGGTGATTTTATTTTTGTCGATAGATAATACAGGCGATACTGCAATGCTGATAAATTGCGAATTGGCAACAAAGAAATGTTCGTCAGAGGTCTACATTCGTGATTTAAAGCTAAGGTTCCACCGTGCTCTGGTGATTTGTTCTTGCTATAATTCGGAAAGGGGGGGGGGGGGAGTTGTTCTCGGAGTTTGTCCGTCCTCGCCCCTGATATTCGGTGTTCATTTTCGATGCCCGACCGGAAATCGGCGTTTACTGCGGCCTATCTTGAAGAAAACAAGAGAAGCGTATGAGATTACACAACCCCCTGAGATGTGCGTGATCCTAATACTTCGATGACGTGTCAGTACCGATTAAAGTAGGAAACGAAATAATGAGTATACTTCCCGAAGAAAACCTTCGGTGAACCGTCCCCATGGCTGCGTCTGTGGTCCGGGCCGTCACGAAACAAAGCTGTAGATACAAAATATTTTACCATAAAGCTTGTTTTTCTTTTCTTTTCTTTTTTAAATCAAGGACAGCTCGGATTTGCGGATGTTGGGTCTTGTCGATTATGATCAAACTGACTCGAGGGTTACTTGCTGGGGTTTGTCGGTACATACTGGAAAACTGGGAAGCCATTTTTAAGAATAGACACTTTTCGAAAGTTCATCAAGAAAACTGTCGCTGTCGTCATATTTTTGGTATCGCCTCCTCAGCGAAGCGTGTGATTAGATCCGACCTCCATTCCAACGCTGACGCAATACCAGTGTCTAATGCATATTCAAAGTGCATGCGTAAAATAAGGTGGCCTCGTATAATCGACGAAGAAACAACTGGAAGGCGCGCACACTTGATGAGGGTTTATTACGGGGCTGTATGGTGAGGACGTTAATCGGAGATAATAATAATAATAATAAATGAGGCTTGTGGAAAGTTAAAGTATTTCAAATGCGGATATTTTGTTGAACCGAGCGCTGGGATCTGCTTCAGCCCTGGAGAGCCTCTCTGAGTCAACAAGGTGACTAACCCCACGAATGCCGAGGGAAACAAAAAGAAGGAAAGAAAAAGGGAGGAAGAGAAAGAGAGAAAGAGCGAGAGGGAACACAACGTATGCGACCAGCTGCTGGGCGTCCTCTTGATTCTTATCTCTTCCGGTAAACACGGTACGCAATGTCTGTCCAGCGGTGAAGCGAACGCGGCACTTGCCATGAATGGAGTCTACCAAAAGGGAGACCATGCACGTTCGTTCATTTCGGCCGTCGTTTTTCCGAAGCTTATTTATTTAGGTGGGCAGTCAGTCGTTCGCCACAAGATCTCCAAAGGAGATTATATATTGAAAGAAATGCATTCTGCACAAACGCGAAAAATACTAACCTTAATGACACTCGACTATCCGGAAAGGCAAATCGTGTGATAGCCAATATAAAAGAAAATCAAGTAATAATAAGGTTGGTTAAGCAAAGATTACAAAACGAGTAATTCCAAAGCATTGGAATAATGTTACTTAGTGCCTCTAAATTTGAAACCATTTTTGATAGCATTGATATTTTTATTAGCTCCATACCTTTGCAAAACATATATCGCTGCTTTGTTCAGCATTTGTTTTAAAATTATCAACAATCCCAAGAACAAAAAATCCAAATTGCACAAACATATTCGAATTTTTTTTAAAGATATAGCTGTAGTAAATATTTCTGGCAATCAGAGGGTAACTCTTACAGTATTTTTCTAAAAAGTCAAGATTTTTCTTAGCTCTAAAACCTTATGTGTTAAAAAAGTGTAAGTTTTGTTCAACATGTGCCTTGCTGAAAGGTTTTTACTAGAAAAAAGACACAGCATGGAGTTGGGTTACTAATGTTGTGATATTAATATGCCAATCATATAATCAATCTACTTACTAGGAAAAACTGGGACGGGTGGATGAGTTTAAATTGTCTTAGAAAACTACAACCCAAAAATAAACATTAACAAACAAATCACTATATTTTTTTTTGCGTACTACACATCACGCAGAGATGTATAATCAGAGCAGTATCTACAGGAGCGTTCTGTACTTTCCGAAAGATGACGCTACCATCACTACTGAGATTTTCTTTGGGCTCTTGCAAAATGCGAATTTAAGCAGCATGCTCGAGTACATTAAACCGCACTTTATCAACATTGCATTCGCCTTCTTAATCGCATCCATCATTGTCATTTCAAGCCCACAAAGGAGTTTTAGATTGCCCTTTTAGAATTAGTTAAACCGGGTGAAATTTTCGGCAATCTCATTAAACACTCATCACCTTCCAAACTGCGTGCTTGGAGGGCAGAAATCGGAATCGAAGGCTAGCTTATTGTTGCCTCAACGCTGACTGTACGACCAATAGCATAAAAGATAACAGAGAAAATAAGTTTTTGTTGGTGACAAAGCTTGATGACTTACAATTTACGGCATTGATTTATGCTGATATATAATATTGTCAAATGCAAACAGATAAAGACACAATAAACTGAGATAATTATTACAAAGTGTTTCTAACGCGAAACCCGAGTTTTCTTAAGGGATACTACAACGAAATTTCGGCGCTCATTTTTTGTTCTATATGTGTCCAAAAGAGCAGTATCACATGGAACATACCAATATCTTGTTAAAAAAGTCTCGAAAAGGAATTTTAAAACGAATTAAACGATTAGCAAAGAGCACCTGGTGGATGTCGCTAACGCCTCGTTTGTAATGCTCGTCTAGGAACCTTGAGAGCTAGTGACGGAAGTCGTCTCGCCTCCGGCCACGACGAGAGAAGGGGGAAGGAGGAACTCCCCTCTTTCCGAGAATCCTTTTTGTGTGTCGCAGAAGTCGCTATTGTCCCCCTACAAGATTATAGAAGATTAACCCGTCACTCAAAATTCGTGCAAAAGCAGCCGCTTCGATGGCTGGACCAACTAGGCCATCCTCTCGACGTCAGCCTCGCCGTAGCTTTGCTCGTCTTGAGACGACCTACGTCACGATTGCGCTGGGCCTTCTCCGAGCGCTTGCCAGAGTGGGCCGTTTATAACGAAAAATACAGCCACCAGGATTAAAATACAAACGGGCGATTGTCATTTACGGATATTGTGGATCATATTCAACCTATTTTTGAACACGACGGGAATATTTCAAATTTCGTTGAAGTATCCCTTTAATGTTAATTTATTGCAACGCGATATTTGTGTGATTATTGCGCAAAACTGCAAACCGCCCAGGTGTCTGAAGCCTCTGCGGGTTTTGTAAATTGTCTGTATTTGAGTTGTCTCAGTATTTAACATTCTTAGAATGAGAGCTTGGTCTCCTTTGACATAAATAGAATTGTCTGGCGAAACGTTTCACGAGATTAAGGTGCGAAGGTGCGAGCATTTTATCAGTGTACATGGTCTTTCTAAAAACAGTGAAAAATAATTAACGTTACAGCTACCAAGCTAGTTAAGGAAACTAATATTCTCTCAAAGCTAAACTGGAGCTACAGAAGATTTACCTAATGAAAAATGCGCACAGGCACGCGTTTTAGATAGTCCTTACAATCATATGCAGCAACAAATGTTTAGAACACCAAATAAAAGAAACTAAATTTTCATTTTGTTAGCGGCTGCTCCATTCGTTGCTTGCCTGTTTACGGGTCCGCGTAACATCGTAACGTTTTAACCGATTCTATCTACTGAAGTCAAATACCTACACAAAAAAGATGTAAGTAAATACAGTGCACGTGTGACCTAGTGGGACTAAAAGTGACACTAAAAGCACTTTATGGGAAGTGATATAACGATTACATTATTAACCGAACACGTTCGTTACAGAAGACATTTTTGTTTCAGCTGCATAAGGTTTTAGCCCGACGTGTCGTCTGAATGTCTCGAAAGAAACGGATTGAAACAACGCTGTTCATCTGGACATCGTCGCCTGGAACGCAAACTCAGGGAGCTTCCTAAGAACAGACTCTCCATGTCCATAGCACGAAGCCTATTTGAAATTCAGCTCGTCGGTTCGTTTTATCGCAAGAAAACAAACAAGTCCAAACTATGTTGTCTCTTCATGATCAAACCAAACAAAATAGAGCAATCATCCATCTGCCACCGGAGTAGAACACGGACAGAAAGTCTGGAGGGGATTTTAGGGAAATGACGTTGACATTGGCGAGCCGACTCGCGGAAATCGAAGCATGTTCCTTTTCACGGCAGCGGTAGGGAGGTCCCGCAGTGAAAATAGCGTAATACAAAACTTCCCCGTCCAGATTTAGAACGAGAGCGGATGTCGGAGTGCAAGGGTACAAAAGTAGAAAGAGGGCAATTTTAAAGTTAGGTCGCAAAGAGAGAGAGAGAGAGAGCGGAGAGGGATAGACCAAGTGTCGAATAGCACTACCCCCCCCCCCCCCCCTCCCTTTTCTCCTAAAACACACGAGGAACCGCAGTTTGTTTAGAGGACTGCAAAACCTTGCCTCTATACAGCACGACGGGGAGGCCTTCGTTTTGAATAGATGTTTGTGCACGACGCGTTGGAGGGAACCGTGTACCTACCTTGTGATTGCTTTTGAGGGGGGGGGGGGGGGACATCATGCGAGGCGGATGGGGGGGAGAGGTCTTCGAGGCAGGAACTCAAAGGCAAAAATCGAAGTTGCCACCGGTATCGCGTGTCACGCGCGCACAGCGACATCTTGTTTCTTTGTTTTTTTGTTTATTTAACGTCCTCATAGTCCTCCGATGCCAAACCCTGCCGCGAACCTTTCCATCATTTTTCGAAAGGCTCAGCTGTACGCGTTTACGAAGGTGCGCCTTACACAGCGTGTATGTGTTTGAACATGCGGGCTGGAGGTTTTTTTTTTTTGTTTCGTTTGTGAGTGTTAGTATTTTGTATATGCGTGGGTAAAAAGAGAAGCTGAAGTTGAGTTGCGTGAGCATCGATTTCCGTAATTACGCTCTCGAGTTTCGACAGTAGGACGGATCGAGTGAATACCCCCCCCCCCCCCCGGCCTCCTCCCTCCCCCTTTTTCCTCTAAAATATATAAATAAACAAAGTTTGCCTTCTGAGACAAAAGACGGATTTCGAAAGAATTCAGAGCGGGAAAATAGAGAGTTTTAGTTCTGCGTATTGGAGCAAACGAAAGCGCTGCGCGTTTACTTTAGCGTTGCGTGCTCCACAATGCGCATGCGCGTCGTTGCCATGCGCCAAACCAACACCGCAGTTTAGGCTCCGCGCACGCGCGGTGTGGAACACTAACGTTAACGCACTATGCTTGTGTTCAATCGAATGCGCAATACTCAAACTCACTAATAGTAATTGCTTAAGTGGCGTTTTTTTGTTTGTTTTTGGTCTGAGTTTTTGTGATTTTTCTGTTACGGTACCTGTAACATATCTCCGGCCGGTGCGTTTAGCGTAATATATCGCTTATTCCTCGAAAGTTGTCCCCAAAGTATGAACAAATAACGTTACACAGGGACCGGCGTGTAGGACGTCGCGATCCTGGGGAATGGTGGTGAAAGTCCCGGAAAAAATGTGCGCGCGAACGCGAGTGTCGCCGTCGTCGCCGCGACCCAGCTGCCGGGTTGCTGAAACTTCCGTGGACTGCGAAGTTAGAGGGGCGACCCGCAGCAAATGGGGCGTCTAATCGAAACCACCTGTAATAATTGACGCCTGCGAACGATCTCTTCTTGCACGGAACGTCGTCAAACTCGGATGGCGCCGATTCAACAATTGGTCGTCATGTGGCAGACGTCGCGCGCCACAATGCTATAACGGTCGTCGCGTCACAGAATGTCACGAGGTGATACTGTTGCGTCACGTTATTTGGTCGCGTTTTATAGAGCAAGAATGCAACAAACGGCTGTGATTTTTAATTTCCAACGTGCTTAGGGTGCCCAGGTTGAGTTTGCGATATAAACAGACGATCTTAACATTGACGAATGCACGCCATAGTGGGGCCAATGCGGACGGCAAGTTCGTCTGCTTTCTTTTGCAAGGGTTTTGATGACTCCAGAACGCCGAGCTTTGATTGGATCTAATTGAAGGATAGTGGGTAGACCTCAAGGCAGTTTACTTTGAGGTCTATCCACTATCCTTCAATCAGAACCAATCAGAGCTCGGCGTTGTGACGTCACCACAACCCGTGCAAAAGAAGCAGACGAACTTGCCGTCCGCATTGAGTTTGTTGCGCTTTTCGTCTATAGTGAGGAGGCCTGAACTGTTGTCAATTCAACACACTGATTCTGAATCTGGAGCTTCCGCGTTCACGCAGTGCCCTCACCTGAGGAGGGCAAACCGAGAGACTTTTACAACCTCTTGGTTGCTATAAAGACAGAAAAATTATTTCTGCGCTTTCTGTCATGCACGACAGGGAAAACGGGTTACAGCTGGCTACAGTGGTCCTACCCAACAAAATGGATGAAGTGAACGTCACTCTAAAGCAGATTTATGTGTGTTTGTGCATGTGTGTGTGTGTGTGGGGGGGGGGGGTTCACAACAAGCCGTCGCGTCCCAAACGGCATAGTTGACAACTAATTCCTTGGAAGCGAACACGACATAAATGCTTTGCTTTAATGTGCTGTGTTTGTTAAGCTGTCAGTTAATATAGCAAACCCGAACTTCGTTGAAGGGCCCCTTTTGTGCAAAACGCCGCAAGGAACAAAACAAACAAATCCTACACGCGCAAACTATCTCAAATTAGTGTTGCGGAACGAGCGCCCCCATTCTATTCCAATTTTATTCTAGGGGATTGAATTTTCCGATAATTCCATTCCTTTGAATTCCTAGGAATGGAAACACTTGGCCCATTCCGACGCCTGGATTGCTGAACCGTTCCACTGCATTCCTCTAATTACCAACCGTAAAAATTAAAGGCGTTTACAAATCTCTGTAACGCGAAATTAGAGCGCAGCTCTTGAGGAAGAGAGAGGGGGAGATATGTCCCTCCTCCTCACCTCGTACCCTCTCCTCCTCAACTGTTCCCGTCCCTCCTCCTCTCGCTTATCTGCTCTCTCGATCTTCTCCTCTCCTTTGCTCCTCCTTCATCCTCCTCTCCCCCTACTCCCTGCTCCATCTTTCTTCCCTTCTCCTCTCTGCCTCCTACTTTCCATGCCTTCTCCTCTTCTCCCATCCTCATCCTACTTGCCATTCATACCGTCCTCCTCCGTCATCCCCTCCTTCCTTTCCTTCCTCCTACTACGTACCTTCCCTGATCCTCCGCCGCACGTGAAGTCCATTTTCCTGCTAAATCTAGCGGAAAAACTGAATTTGTTCATAGGTGGCATGACACCAAGTCATGTGACGTCATTTTCCCCGCTCAATTCAGCGGGGAAACTGAATTGATGTTGAGGTCACGTAAAGTCAATTTTCCCGCTAAATTTAGCACGCTTACGCCGATGCCGCTCAACCCCGAAACGGGCGCCTAAGAGCTGCGTTCTAAAAATGACGCTTGAAAGCTACGTTATGTTGCCGGCAAATAACTTCAGCATAAAGCTGACGTGCAAAACGTACAGACAACTGAAAAAAAAATGCAAAAGACGTCCCCAAAGCATTGACACTTATACTAAGCCGAGCGGTGGTAGCACATAGCGCTGGTTGGAATTGGTACGGTGGCATTTCAGATATCCATAACGCGACCAAACGTAAACACCTCTTAATAGACGGAAAAACTTCAAACCACCAATTTTCTTCAACAAAATATCAACATATATATTCTCCACTTCTAGGAGATACATGGCAAGTGAGGAGTCCGACATAAAAGAGAAAAACAAAAACGCGGGTGTTATAGCATTTACCCTACCTTGTGCCCTACGACTTTTGCTATAATCGCACATGATTGTCACAGCTGCCACATTGCCAGGTCTTGCGGTGCCAGGAACGAAGCCTTGTTCGCCAACAATCCTACAGTTTTAGTTGCTTCACTGGGGGTGCCACTTTCATGCTGGAAGGTGCATCAGCCTTGT
>JAZHYW010022512.1:0-85607 GCA_037355805.1 Ixodes ricinus
CACTTTTCGTGACTCCAGCGACCTATAGACCTTTGCAGAAAGAGCTCTCTGGCCGCCGCCATTTTGCGACTCGAGCGACCTCTATCAGCCAGAAATTTCTGCCACCCGTCTGAGCCAGAGATGGCGAAATTACTTTCAAAAGTAATTAAATTACATTACTAATTAATTTTCTGAAAACTACGAAAATGTAATTAAATTACATTACAAATTACCGCAGACTAAATGTAATGACATTACATTACAATTACTTTCCAAAAGTAATGACATTACTTTGAAATTACTTTTGAATACCTTGAGGCAGTCATTCGGGCTCATTTTATTTACCGTATACACCAACACAGTGTTTACAAAGCAAGCCCCTCCTTTGTCCACTCAGCGCGTGTGCAGGAAGAAGCGAGGCGGCATGCGCAGTGCCGATAGCAGCGCCACTCGCAGTGACGTCACGTCAAAGAGCTGAGTTGGTCTATATATACAAAACTCAGGTCATCCTGTTTACACCGCAACAACCTACCACGTGCCTCAAAGTGAACCATACTGAACAGTGGTTTTGCTGGCGCACACGACAGAAGTGTTAAATATGATGAATACCTTCTTTAGATGTGACTCAGAATGGCAGTCGACTCACCGGTTTCGCTGTTCATTCAACGGTGAAGGTTATTACTAAAACGGTGATATGTTTCCGTTTTCCTGATTTACAAGTTGTAGTTCGTGTCAGTTTGTCAAGTCGGGCAATGGCAGCTCGTTCTTACAAGGAGTCGTCACTCGAAACGTTTCACTTCCTCCTCGGACGCAATCTATTTCTATTCTCCCAAGAGCACTACACTCGGCGACAACCTTTCATGGCAATGCGGTGGAGAGGAGGAGAGCCCGCGCACAGCTTAATTCAGCGCTATAAAATGGGAGAGGAAACGCGTGCCTGTACCACTGCATTGCCAAGAAAAGTTGTCGCCGAGCATAGTTGACATATTCTCGGTCATTCCTTTCAAGGAGCATTTTTTCGAAACAGCCGAAGAGTCCAAGCTTTTGCCCATTGTCAGAAAAAGGGCCCGGATAATTGCTAAGCAGAAGTTTCGCCAATTGGGGAATGGCGCGAGCTTCCTAAATTCTGTACTTTTCCAACAAATGGGGGGCGATATCTGCTTGCAGGCTTATAGGGAGTATTCACTGGCGGCCATAGCTGTGTGCGCGAATGCTGAGCGCGTGCTGATGGCGAGCTTCCACAGTTCTTTTGCAACATGCATTCCGCACCATCAAGATTGCCGGTCTTAGCAGCCTATTCATGTGGGCTCGTTCTGAGCATGCGCTCTAGACAGCACCCACAAATATGGCGCCTATTGAATACTCCTTATTCCCGAATAAACTTCCCGAGGGAAGGCAGCGAGGCATACCGCGAGCGGCACCTGCTTTGCTCGAGGACGCACGAAACATTCTGGGACTTTGACAAGGCATTTGGAATTAACGCTTGATTCCGGTCGTTTGTTGTTCACAATGGTCGAAGCTTACAGTTTGACCTTGCTTGGCGACCACTTTTATTTCCACTTTTATTAAACACTTTGTTTTCCCGTGATATTGAAATACACTCTGTTGGTTATCGTTCCATTCAAGAAGCTTTATAATAAGTAACCACCATTTTTTGTATACTGTTGATTTTTTTATTACCTGCTTTTGACACAACACAAACATATTTACATTACACAAACATGTTTACATGATACATATATACAAATGAAAAAATATGAAGCCGTCATCCACTCATTGGCTGACATTGACACATCAAAACTCTTTTGACATTTCTAGCGGTTCAATTCCTGGTAACCAATCAGGTGCAATCACTTGTGTTTATTGCGAAGTTGAATTCTTGATATTTTCTTGTGTTTATTCCTCTGTATAGGTGTATGCCTATGTATGTGTGCGCATATTCGTTCTTTTTTGTCTGTGTGTGCCAGTGCCGCTCCTACCTTGTACTGGGGCGCTGAGACTCGTCAAGCTGCAGGCCTGCAGCTTTCTTTACAGCGCCCCTGTCACAAACGTACTGTTTGTCGCAAAACAAACGAATTTGAATTTTAATGTTTCTAAGTCTGGGGATCGGTTTGTCTTGTCCTCTCAGGTTTTAAATTATGTTTAACTCACTGGTGATGTGCCCGTCGCTTTGTAGCCTATGAGCTGTTCATCCCTAAGCTGACGCACTGACAGCTTAGGGATGAACAGTGGAACCTACGTGTTTGTTGGAGCAGTCACACGTCTATCGTTCGTTACGTAATCACTCTCTGTTGATACCCACGCGCAGAGAAAGGGACGGGACACGTGATGAAAAGAAGGTGTGTGATTGGTTCTAGTTAGCTTGCAGCTCCCACAGCACTGTCAGCCTACGGATGAACGAAATATAGTATCGTCGTGATGACGCGGCGCGGTGAATCTGTCGTGCCTGGAGTTCGTAGGCCGTTGCCTTCCAGCGATGTCTACACGCAAGATTTTCTTCTTCGCCTTTCCAGCGCTCCTTTGTGCGTTTGTCCAGCTCTTCATGCAAGACTTTGCGCTCAGGTGGCCGTTGAATATTTCCTTCGATGCTCTTTCACAACATTTCACCACGTAAAATAATTTTTCTCTTTTTTCTTAAAGCTTGCACACGAATTTTCTAATTTAGGACAAAAGTAATTTCAAAAGTAATGAGTAATTTTTTCGAAATTACTGCCTGAAAGTAATTCATTACATTACTAAATTACTATCCTAGAGAAGTAATTCATTAGATTACTCATTACTCCAAAATGTAATTTAATTACTGTAATTCCATTACAGTAATGTCATTACTGCCATCTCTAGCCGCTCTGAGCTGTGGAAACCCGGTCAGCGTGCCGTCTTTTCTTCGAAGTTTTTACTTTATTTGCCTGTTTAGGATGCTTACCCTTTGTGTGTTATCTTCCACTGTGAGAACCAGGGAATACCAGGGATAGCAGCCTGCTCGGCCTTCGCAGGAAACGAACGAAGAGAGCGACCGTCAAGCAGCCCGCGACGCAAGCAGCTCGACGTTCTTGGAGGATTATTTCCGTTGAGATAATCCAAAAGCCTTCCCGGCTATGTTCCGGGTCTTCACGAAAAATAGCTGATATGGTCGGGTCTGGGCTGTGGGGACGGAATAGACACGTTCGTTCATTTGCTTTGAAGCTGTGCAAAGCGCAGCTCTCTTCGACATCTGCCCCAAAACACGCCGGATTCTGTTCGACCCTCGCGAAGCGACTATCGTTGACACTCTATATTGGATATGCTGTGTTATTTGAGACCTTCTCAAATCCTGTTCGGATAACGCGGCACCGTGGGGTACGTACAATATTGTTCGATTGATGAGACTCGTTGAATTTCATGTGAGCGGGGAATATCCATGCAGTTCAGATATCTTGTATGGTCAAATATTTTGATGGTTAAGACCTTTGTGGATTGACACGGCTGAGATGTATGGTACCGTAAAAGATAAACACACACAGAAAAACACATTCAATTTGCATTTGTTCTGTCGCGCATGGACTCACCAAAACAGCTTTCATTTCTTTGCTTAGTTTGTTTTCAAAAATAGCACAATGCATTCTTAGAAACCCAGAGAAATTCTATTCGCCATAGAGCACGAAAGAAAAATAGAACGCTGCAATTCAGCCTCCACCAGCGTCCGGAAGAGCGCCGGGCAGGCTGCCACAGCCCACTGACTAGAAAGCCCACAGCCCAGCGCAGTTGGGCAACACTGACGTACCCTCTCAAAACCAGGGACGCGCGCTGTAAATCGCTTCGTTCGAGACTGCCGCCGGAAGTGTCTATAGGTGACTCCACTATCCGGCAAACATGATGGTCTAATACAGGTCATGCCGTGCCATGTGCCATCTCAGCCCACAACGCTGGGGCATCAGCAAGCAAACATTGAACTCAACATGGTTTGCCCCGCGCTTTTCATCCTCCACGTTCCGAACATGCGGCGATGTGTTGACGTAAGCAACCTCTCCCCCTCCCCCATACAGCATTTTGTGATGGGTGCATGCCCCCCCCCCCCACCCCAACCCGAATTAAAATCCTGGCTGCGTGCCTGATGGGAGCGTTAGCGGCAAGCTGGCTGTGTGCCGGTAGGTTTTACCACAGGGTTTTACTGCGCTAATGGCTCTGATGCCACCGACATATTTTCTGAATCGGCGCCTCTCATCACCGCGATAGCCATGGACACATCGCAGCTGAGCGAAATTCAATTAGATATGTTGCGGTACAGCGACAGCATATGGGACTGGTCCCACACGCCGATACGAAGCGCAGCAGGTCGTCAGCACGACAGCCGCTTCTCCGCCGCCGTCAGCCGTTTCCGCTGTATCTCCAAGAAGAAGGGGACGCGATGTTACTCGCTGGCGTAGCAGAAAATGCACATAGTTTTCTATGGGCTCAAGCTTTAGTAACTTTTATTTTGTCAGGATAGGCTCGCAGGGCAGAGTGGATAAAAAAAGAAAAGAAAAAGATGCAGTACGCCGTCTTGGACGATCACGACTTTAAAACACGACTTTACTGATAGTACAAATCTCGCCACACGCCTTTTTTACGATTAGAAAAAGACAATGTAAGCTTAGCACAGATATAGCAACTTACAAATAGGATTTCGTGATCACATAGACGTTGCGATCGTTCAAAGAATGCTAACACTAATCATTATTTCTCGGGTGATGAAAACGCGTCGAAATTCGCATCCTTCATACACGCCTTTAAATACAGTACGCACCAGTAATATCTTGAACTTGAGCACACGCATGGAATGCGCAAAATAAGAAATCCGGGCGATGTTTGAGGAGACAAGTGCCGAGAAAGCACCACTGTAGTCGAAGTAAACAAAGACAACGGCATGAGACGTTTCTGCTGTCTTGAGGGTGCCGCCATAACATCGCCGCACGAGTAGATGGATCTTCCCTTCTAGGACACGCTGGGTTATCATCGCGACACGCGACGAGAATTCAGTCAAGGATAGTGCTCTACGCGGAACGATGAGCTTCCACCACGCCAACAACGTCAACTATTACCACCGACGTTACGTTTTACAGCAGAGTGCAGAAACGCGAAACAGCGCAGGCGCAGTCTTATTTTTCTCTTGTTTCGTTTACAACACGATAGATGGCACATAGCTCCAAGCATTATAAAATTCGGCAATTTCCGTCACATCGCTAATTATTCAACAAAATGTGGATCATAATTTTCTTTAACAAAACTTTGAAGAAACATTCGCCGGCTATTTATTGTTTATGATCGCGGTGTGGGTGAGGTATGGCTTTTATCCAATAGGCGACGTGGATATGGCTGACGTGCCTTGGCACCGCGGATGCATCGCAGTGAAAAGGCAGAAAGCTTTCGAAGGAAAGAAAGTGTAAAAGAGTCCGCTTTTCTTTAAAATTTCTATAGCGAAAACATTTTTGGGCTCTCTATTTTTGTGTTTTGGTTTTCTTTTCACACCTATTTCGACGTGCGGTGGAAGAAATTCGATTTCAGAATCGTTTCATGGTCCCTTTAAGTTCGGTTCCCCAATATGCTAATATAAGAACCTAGTGGCGATGACGTTCAGAAACGGAAAACATCAGGTGGTTGCTTTTTTATTCAAGCACTGCCACGCTCTGTGCGCCCAAAGCCTTTCTCAAAGTTGCAGAGGTGTACCCGTGAATGGAGCCAAATTGCGCACAAGCTATTATTTTCTGAGTCATCACACCCAGACTTTGTTACCAAAGCAGTTTCAGCCCACTGTTCATTGTTATACTTTGTTCATCATTAAGCTGAGTCTAGAAGTTCCGCCTTCAGCGCGAGCTCGCTGGCTGCCGCAGTGCTTTGGTTGCGCGTGCCTGAGCGTTCACACTTGCGTTAGCAAGAGGGAGAAAGCTGGCGCTGAAGGCGGAGCTTCTATTCTCAGCTTAAGAGTGAACAGAATTTAGGCGGCGTCGCATCATGTGGTGAGTGCTATATCACTTGTTTGGTTTAACGTATACGTCGATACCATGATTCGGTCTTTACAGGTAGTGAAAGCTAAATGCAACACGGATCGATCTGATTGGAAGAACTATCATCTTTCACTGCATCCTGCAGTACAACGGCACAATGGTCTTCCTGCCTGCACAGTACCTCCGGTTGGTGTCGAAGAGATTGTCGATATACATAAGGAGCGGAGTCGTCATCGTCACTCTACTCCATAGCCACGGCTTCATGTGGGATGGGGTAGTTCATGGAGCAACAACTAAGCTAGTTTTTCGGCGTCTTTCATTCCCACATTGCTGCAGGCTAGAAATCTGTCCATAACGATATGTGCCTCAGTGCGGGCATTTCTAGAAAGACAACAAAAAATGATTAATCCGACAAAGAAAAAAAAAGAGAGAGAAAGAAAACAACACAAGAAGTGCGTACTGAAAGGAAGCAAAGAAGAAATAAGAAAGAAATGTAGTTATGTGGACCACTCATTATCGCACCAGCTTGGCGTACCATTAATGGTGAGGCACCAACGTTCCATTCACGACTTGACGGTTATGCTTGGTACAAAGCAGAAGAAAAGAAAATTATTAAGATAAATAGAGGTTCCAAAAGAAAAACAAGAAGGAAAGGAGGTAACGCAGGAGAGAAATAAATAGAAGAGAGAGAGAGGCGAGAAAGTAACGTCAGTGCAGTCGCGTCCGTTGCAAGCTGTGTCTTGCGTTCATTTCGACGTTCGTTTGCATAAAACTCGGCGCCGCCACCACTACCGCGACGTCGTGAACAGTTCCGCCAGCGCCTTCCGAGCTGAATAGAAACTGCTGCGGTTAGGGAAAATGGCTCCGCCATTTGTGGATACGTGCGGCGGCTTGCCGAAAAAGCTGAAGGGAATGAGTAAAAAAAATAATAATAAATAAGGGGGAAGAGGAAGGGAGGGGAACTGTTTAGCGCAGTTTTCCACTGGATGCAAGAAGCGCTCAGCCGGCTTTCTGGCAGTCGGAACAGCACCGCTGCATTTTGGGGGATTAGCGTGGAAGTCGCTCACGCCGAAATGCTCCGTTGCGCGTGCGTTGCTGAGGGACCGGTGGCTCTTATTATTATTAGTATTGTTGTTATCGCCATTGTTTTCGTCGGGTTGCACCTCCGAGCAGCGAGCATGCCTGACTGGCAACAGAAGTTGTAGTCACCGTTTGAGTGTTTTTTTGTTTGTTTTTTCTTTGTTTTTGTCGGTCGTGGAAGCGGCGCCTTGTTAACGCACGGTTTTCGGCTGACTGGGCCCGTTTTTCGTGCACGGCTCCTTGTTGCTTCACTGTTAGCATTTTTGTTTTTGTGTACATTTGCATTTGCTGGCTGAAAGTTTTAGTTCTTGCGGTGTGGCGTACTTTGAGAAAGCTCGGCGGAGGATTAGTGTGTGGGAGCTGAGGGGAGGGTGGAGGAGGATCAACGTTTTTGTGGGGTGAAAACGCGAGCTTTACCTAGTGGGGCTTCTATGTTGTTTCCCATTGCTGCTACTGATTTTTGTTCTAATTGTTGTTGTTGTCGCTGTTCTTGCTCATGTAAAAGTGGGAAAAGTAACTTTTCCAGTGGGGACGTCAAGCATGGAGTTTTCAAACTTGGATGGGGATCAGGATACGGTTTCAATTTAAAGGATTGCGAGTTGCGAGTCCTGCGTCAATTAAAAGAGTCACTTCGGGCGATATCGAAAAAGGAAAGAAAAAAAGCTGTGTGGGCGTTACAGATATTTTTTAGGTGGTGTACGCTTCAATGGCTTGGTATCCTAAATCGGATCTAGTTGGAGATAATCATAAACGGGAACATTCTTTTTCAACTGTAAAACGCACGCGCAATTTTTGTGTGCAAGGTTACTCCTTTCTGTTGTCTACCTCAGCAAAACCAATAAAATATAATTTAATGGGATCTAAACGTGAATATCTTTTTCGAGATATGAAGGCAAAAAAAATATATATATATCCGTGTGCTTTCGGCTAGAATTTTATGGTGCTCAGCGCGGGCTTGGTGCGCCGACAAAATGGATTACCCCCTTCAGACGGCGCCAGTGTTTAAAACTTCACGGAGGGAAAGCTGTTCATTATATGTCAGGTATATGCTAATCATTTTACTAAGCACGTGCCTAATGAATCAAAAGGTGACTCCATCTCGGTCCGACCTTCGATATTGCGTACAGCTAGACCACACTGGCCTCGAGTGCCTCCCTTCTCAGCTCGTTTTGGGTATTGTGTCCAAACTAATTACTTTTTGCAGTTAAGGCCGGGAGTGCAACTGATTTTATTTCCGCTTTAAATCATATGCATCGTATGTTTATGTTCCCGCGCTTGTAGAGCAGGTGACGACTCGGCAGCCACCACGCTACTAATTATAGATAAGAAAAACCTGGGAGCTCTGAGCCTTGTTAGCTCGTTTCAAAGGCTTTGGCCTCGCCTATAACCTTCGTCACGCTCCAAGTCAAGGTAATGCGAAATCTAGTTTCGCTCGTTCAACATAGCAATCGTGCCGGTGAAATCTTTCAGCCAATTAGAGACCATCCTACCGAGTAATAAAAACAGTATAACTTTTGGCTATCTGGATTATGGCACTGGAAATCTGTCTGGATTTTAGAGCGCAATTCTTAGCGCCCGTTTCCGGCTTGAGCGGTGTCGCCGTCGGCGTAACCGCGCATTGTATTATGGGACGTTTCCCATATTGACGTCACACGTGACGTCACGAGTGAGGTCACGCAGGTCACTCTTGACCCTTAATTGTGACGTCATACGTCACACAAAAGACACGGCGTTCCCTCTTCGGACATGGTGACAAAATTACCCGCGGACCTTCCTCAAGCATGTCCCGAAGCAGTTCTCTATAAAACAAAAAAAAATCTTTGCTTCAAACATGTCTGCAGGACAATTTTTTTTTGAATGACCAATGTTACAAGACCGTCGTACAAAGAGGAAACACGCCTAAAACGGTGTCGTCATACTGTCTTTTGTATTATGTATTAGCAGTACGACCGTGAATTCAGGGTCGCCGCTCGCAGATTGCTTGCTTTTCAGATTGAAACTCAAAATTACCTTTTTTCAGAGTCTTCTTCTTCAAATAAAGAGAAAAAAAAATGAATTACTTTATTCTCTATTTTTTTTTTGCTAGAGATACATACATACAAAGGTATAAAAAAGTTAAATAAACTCAAGCAAAATGTTTAAAAAAAAATCCGGTCCCTTGGAAATGAGGTAAGCCGGTAGCCGAGGCGTATAAACGTTCTGCTTCACAAATCCTCTGAACAATCATTTTCCACCACAATTAAACATGTGCCGAAAAAATAAAAGAGATGTAGGAAATACATTGTCAGGTGTCGTCAGAATTTTCCCGCTAATTTTTGAGGCGAATTCCCCGGACTTTAAATATTGAAGAAAAGTGTCTAGCTCTAAATTTAACGGGAAAACGCCCCATGTGACCCAAAACCTTCCCGCGATGATTAGAAAAAAAAAATCATTCCCTTAGGTAAAGCGTGCTATTCCGTACACCGCACACACATTGCATCCGCAGGGAAACCTGGCCAGTAACGGCTGTCTCAGTAAAAAGTAAGATAATAATGAAAAGTCCCCTAAAGCGGAAAGGGGAGATATCAAACATTACGACAAGCGCCTTCTGCCGGCGGCAACGCTTTATTAAACCTGCCTATGAGACCAAGGTTGTCTGACTTTCTTTTCGCTTTTTTGGCCCGAAATCCCGTTTCCGCTGATTCCTACCTTCTTTCTTTCTCTCTCCTTCTCTCCCTTTTTCTCTCTGCAAGCTTTCTGGCGTGGCCATTAGCAAGAAAACACCCGTTTCCTCTCCCTCCTTCACTCATACTCTCTCCTCTCCCGCTGCTTAGATTAAATTGGCATCATTAATTTTCGGTCGCGACACGAAAACTCGTGCGTGAGACGGCGCTCGGCGCATAACGCGCCGAGAGCGAAAGCAACTGTTTCAAAAAGCCCGTTTTTCCCCCTTTTTTCTTTCATCCAATTTTTCATTTCATTTGTTTTTGCGCGACGTCGCGACATTTTCTCCTCTTTTTTTTTTAATAGCTTTTAATATCTGGCTTAAGCGTTCTTCATTTCTCATCTTTTAACGCCATTATGCCGTACCTTGCTCGCCCTCCTCAGCGAAACTTTATTTATTATTTTTGTTTTTAAATTTGCGTTGATATTTTTTTTGACGGTGTTAATATTATAACCTGACCCTTCCGCGTCCTTTCCCATTCCATAAAAATGGATGGCGTGGTTCTCACAAACGTTAGCGACAATGTTACGGCTGAATTTAGTGTATAGTTCAATCGCGTTGCATTGCCTCCATTTTTTTTCGTCGATATCAGCTAAGGAGTTTCGGTTGCGCGAAATATAGAACATTTATCGCTTCTATTTTCTGTCTCGTGCGCTCTTAATGGGGCCTCATAGAGAGTAGAATACCACACACCGACTCAACAATCTCTGACGTCACGGTGCTGTGGTGGCGCTGCTGTCGGTACTTACAAACTCTTCACGCGAATCTGGTTCCTGCGTACAAGCAATGCACGCGGCACTGTCTGTATACTGTGTGTTAGTGTATAAACTTATACATTAGAATGTCCGCAAAAAAAGAAAAAAATATAACGATTTAATGTTACAACGTTATCTAGCTGATGCATTGGATGAAAGCTGACCCACGCGATAAGAATACGTTTAGTGTGTACCAGCATTCTATTCACCGATTATTTCGTAGGCGTCGCCAGTTTGGCATTGATGCGGAGAGCGGGTCGCAGTAGCCGACTGTGGGTATCTTCGAAAATGCGATTTCCTGAGACTTCGTTACGGTGTCGAGAAGGTCAGATGAATTCGTTTTCAAACGTCGCAGACGTTGTTTTTTTTAATTTTTTGAAGGGAGGAAAAAGCTTTTTTTGCGATTTGAGTTACAGGCTCGAGTTAACTCGAAACCAGGGGCCGCTTGCTAGAAAGAACGCGGCGCAGTCTTGACTAAAGTCTAGACTCGGGCGCCTGGCGGTCTCGGCTGAGACCGTGACTGAGACCAAGACGGGCCCGGCGCGGTCCCCGGCGCGGTCTTAGCCTAGTCCGGACTTGAGTCTGGCACCAAGAGCGCCAAGAACGGTGTGAGCGCGGATTGAGCTTCATCGGGAGTTTTTTCATGCACCGTGAAGCCTCGTCTTCAGAGCGTTTACAATGCCCCTCAACTTAAAGGCAGACGTTTTTTGGCTCTGCACGACAGGTAACTATAGCGCGCAACATCTTTCGTTTTCTTTTTTTACTTGTCAGTTTAGCATTTTGTTTCACGTTCCACGACACGACAAATAATTGTGTTGTTCCCTATAATTGTTTTATTTTACGAAACTGGTAGTGAGCGAACGCGAGCATACAAAATATCGGCGTTTGTTGGGGGGGGGGGGGGGGGGGTTAAGGAGAGCCGCTGAGCGGTTGAAAGCTAAACAATTAATCGATCGACTGCTATTCGAATAATAGGATACTTTTAATCACTTCGTTAATCAATAAATCCGGTTTTAATCTGGATTTTTCTTTTGGTTGGGGGGGGGGGAAGCCGTTCAGCAGTTGAAAATTAAACAATTAATCGATCCACTGTTACACAAATAATAGGTTCCTTTAGTCAATTAGTTCATCATTGAATCGGGATTTAATCTTAGAGGCTGAAGTAATTGATGAAGTATGGCGAGATATATAGAAGTTTCGTTTTTGTTTTAAGCGTATTGTTATGTATACACCTTAATTTCCTCGACCTCAGGTCAACTAGAAGGGGGGGGATAAAATATAGGGGTAACAACTCGTTTGATGGAGTGCGCGTGCGTTCTTTAAATCACTGGTGTAAGCGTGCGCTCTTTAAAATACATTTAAGCGTGTTACCTCTATTTTGCGACACAGAAGTACAATCTATAGGGACACGTAATGTATCGTACATTGTGCGACACTGTTAGCGCGAACAACACAACATCGGCGCTTCTTCGCATAATCTCTATTCAATGCACTACGGTCACATTAATTTAAAAGCAGTCACTCTAGGTTGCACTGGGTATTGGGAAAGAGAAGACGCTGTTATCATTTAGACAAGGGTTCCGCAACCGGCGGCCCGCATCATTTTGTACATCCCCTCCCCCCCCCCCCCCCCACACACACACACACACACACTCTCGAGGACTAATGGCGCATTAAATATGGCTCGTTACAAAGCTTGTGCAACCGGACGTATCAATTCTTAGACAGCACACTAGGGGGCTAGTTTTTTATGCACGTTCACTTTACGTATCGCCTATCCGCAGATGTTGTGCACAAAAGTGATACACTGATAAGCAATAATTAAGGTCGTCGTACCCAGCATAAACAGTTCGAAATCACGTTTTTTTGTAACATTGTCGATTTCATCAGTTTCTGTCACTCACAGAGTTTTAAGTTACTATGGAGATTCTGGCCAAGCGACTGGTTCCAATTTTACCATAACTCTTGTAGGTCATCATGACATGGAGCAATGAGACTGACGGCTTTTAGTTTGTCTGGGTCTTTGGAGGTTGCAATATGAACTATGTGTGCCCTTGAAAATGACTGGAGGCGGAACCTGGGTCCCAAGAGCCTCGCAAGATACAGTGTGCTGCACATGGCATAGCAGTTTACAGTGCGTCAAATAGTTTGTGTTCAGACCCATATCCCCCCCCCCCCTGTTTTTCATCCGGACAGCTGCATCTCTGTTTCGCGGCGATTTCGCCCTCTGCAGCGAAAAGGTTGCCGATCCCCGATTCAGACGAAAGCGCTCAGTATCAGTAAAGAATTAAAAAAAAACATCGCTACTACTGACGGGAGTTTGACCCCTTACTTTACAAATTGAGACATGAAGAAAAACAAAATGAAGCTAACAAAACGGACACGCAAAAAATGCTAGAGAAAGCGGAAATGCAACGAGGGAAAAACACGAATATTAAGTAGTGTTGCGTGAGAGCAGCATATTAGAGCGTAGCCGAAACAATTTAGAACCGCAAATGATGGCAAACACGGGTCATCATACATCATATGTGATGGATTTGCAACGGCGTGCAGCAACACGCCATACAAAGTACAGATAACCACGAAACTTCAAAGACAGGAAGCCAAACAAGCTTACTTGTAGAGGTCTCATTTATATTACACATATGCAGTCATTACACCCATAGATATCTACAAAGATTTCTTCTGCCCTAAATAAATATAAAACTAAAACAATTACGGCAATATCTTTACTTGAAGAGCCTTTCCCATAATTATACCCGAACAACCAGGAACCCCGTGAGGTTCGGAAAAAAATTGTTTTTGCCCTAGATTAATACAAAAGAGAATAGAAACAAATGCCGGAAATTTTTGTTTATTGTTGTCTCGCTGACTTCGTTCAACACTGCAATAAAGTCGCGACCCGCAAAAAAAAGAGAGGGAGAGATCGATAAAAAAAAATGAGATCAAGACGATCGCGTAAACAACCTGAAAACAGTTTGCTTGTACGTACGCAGGTACGAAAGAAACAAAGATAGCTTTTAGAGGTACCCACGAGTCTAGGAGGACTAAGCAAGAGCAGCAGCGTAAAGTGAACCCGCAAAGCGGCGCACACTGCACATGGCATGCGAAAGATATTAACGACGCACGAGCACGAGTTTTTTTACACAAGAACAAGCGACGACACTCTTGAAAAAAGTTGGAAACGAAAACACAAAGAAAGCGAGCGAGAGAGAGAGAGAGAAGGAAGGGTAGTCCGGCGTTCGAAAGATGAAAGGAGGCAACAAAAGCAAAGGAAACTTCGCAACCAATTTCTCGTAACAGCACTCGTTTTGGTTTTCGTCGCGCTCGTTGATTAATGAACTGGCGCAGCAGAGACACGCTCCTTGGAAGCCTCGGCGGCGCTTCTTTCATTCCGATTTTTTATTATTATTAATTATTCTTCGAGGCTTCATTATGAAAGTAAGTTTTCTAGACGATTTTCTTTTTCATCCTTCATTCCCGCTCTCCTTGATAATCTCTGGCGGACCTGAAAGCGCTCGCTCCTTTATTGGTAGCAAAGATGAAAACCTGGCGGTCTTTTATTGAGTACCCCCGGAGTCTGGCTGGACTTTGCTGCCTGCGTCACATTAGTGTTAACTCGTAATCATTAGCATGGCATAATGATAAAACGAAACGACCGTATGCATTAAACTGAAATCTGAGACGACGAAGAAATTTAAAAAAAGGGAGAATACCGGCCATAAACGTTGAGTCGAATGAGGACTCCCTTCGAAAGAAAAAAAAGCAAAATAAAGAAAATGAACGAAAAAGAACACAAAACCAAATGTAACGAAAATGTAAAAAAAAAAAAGTTATTTGCAGAGAAGTCGGTGCTTTTGCACATAATTCGAAACCATGACACTGAGACGCACTGTCTTTTTGTCTGCAATTCTTTCTGTTTTAATTTCTTCCCACCGAAATATCAGAATATTGTTTGTGAAAATGTGAACCTCTGCGTTCTTTTGTTCGTCTTCTTCCGAGCTTTCGTTTCACCTCGCGGACACAGTATAACGACATCTCAACAGGCAAACTGTTTTTGTGGTGGGATCGAGTTCTGCGCATAAATACATAGGCATTCCAACTGTAGGGAATAGAATGGCAAGACAACGAAAGGCAGGGTGAAATTGCGTAGTCACATGTTTCTCAAATGCTAAATAAAAAAATAAATAAAAAAGAACGCTTTGTTTTAATGTTTTATTTCGTAACTAAGAAATAAATATTGAAGTAAACACGCACTCATAAATACTAATTTTATTCTCGTCTGTAAAACTTCTCCTACAGATTCCAGTGATCTCCTTTCGCATGATTCAGGAGCGCATTGGTTTTGTGCGAAGTTAGGCGAAAAAAGTGTTGCAACAAAAGCACGAGCACCTGAGGATTAGTAGAAAAATGCAGATATCACCACTTCAATATTTCAGAACATCAACTGAAGTGAACAAAAGATCCCAAGTTTAAACTGTTACCATTGCAGTCTTTTTTAGTTTTAAAAGGGGTGTTAAATTGGTTTCTGGGGTAGCCTATTTATGTTCATAGCTCTAACTACTGGTTACAAGCTTTAAAAAAAAACAAGGTTAGATTATACGCGTTTGATTTTTCTATAGCTAGGATTGAAATAACAGTGCAAGCGGGAGATGACTTTATTCATATGCAGAGCTGAGATGCACTACTTCGTCGAAGGGGTGATCGAAACCTAAAAATGCAAACCCTCTCCATTGCCAACACGGTCCCCTATTTCAACGGCCGCAGTGTTGCGTGGAGAGACTTACAAAAGTAGTCTATCTGCTGGTCGCCATAGGACCCTTTAAATGAGAGAAGCGAGCAATCAAGCACATCATTTTCCCACGAAAAATGTCATTTAGTTTCAGAAACATGCACAGTTAAACATTTATGAACAATGAATATCAGACATCCAACAGCGACCATACGAAATATAAACAAGTAAAAAAAACGACAAGCTACACGTATTTTACAACTCATTGTACGAAATCGACAAAAGCATATATACGACTTGACGCACCCGTGAAATAAAAGGTACTTGTTGTTTTGTCTTGTGCACTTGTATATTTGTTTTTAGAGCAGAAACGACCAAACGACGCCGAGTAGTCACGTTTCATATCCAATGCGTGCTCACTCTGCGATCATCGAACGAGCGCGGCTCGAGTCGTGTTTATGCGGGAACGACAGTTGGTGCACGCGTGTGTCAACTCTACAGGTCCACATATTGACTCGGAGAGCGTTCTCGCAACGCAGCAGAAGCAGCATCGAGTCAGCAAAGGAACCCACCGGCTCGCCCCGTCTCGCGGAGCAACACTCAAGACGTGAAGCAGCCGACGACATGCTCCAATCTCGGGTAGTGCCATATGTCGCTGTCTGCTTTTTTTACGTTGCATCCCTTCAATGCAACGTAAAAAAAAGAGAAAAGGTTCACACAGGCACGTGCATGCCAAGCAACGTAGAAAACACAGACACATACACACTCACAAACACACGAAAACAACTTTTCAGTAGAAAAAGAAAAGTACTTCATCCTAACACGACATGGAGGACTGTCTGCATCGGCAAACTCTAGTTTCGAGTTCTCAGCGTGCGCTGTTCTAGTTTTTTTCTTCTTTTTTTTTCTTATTTTCTTTCGTCCCGCAGCTGGTTTCGTGTTACGATCCTGCTCGAGTAACTCAAAGAAATATCTCCTTCATATGTCAGGAAAACATCAGATTGCGTGCAAAAAATAAATATGTAATTAAAACAGAATATTCTCATGGAACCATACAAAAAAAAAGTTTCACTTGTCAGCGTTACAGAAACAAGATGGAGAAATTCGCGCAGAAACGATCATTATAATGAGTCGCAGCATGAATGACACGAGCTCTTCAAAGCGTGCATTTGGGACAGCGAGGTACAGGCACTGAACGTGACGCGTTGTCAATGCTTCACACGTTCGGTTGCTCGTCGTACTGGTGGATGACGCATGCACGAGTGGATATGCATAGCGCGCGTTGCCAATGCAGGGTTCCATACTCTATACTCGTGTCTTACATTAGGACGAACCGCACAGAACGCTACGGGTCGTCGGAGCCAATCCAAACGCCGCGAGAGTCTCACGTTACCTTATGGGAGGAGCGCAGCAACGCGCGGAGCACTAAATCACGTGACACGTCCGCAGTGCTGGATTGGCTGAAATATCGCGTAGCGTTTGCCGCGATCTATCGCACAAGGTGAAACGGAATACGTACAACTGTAGAAGAAGGGTGTTTCAAAATGCGCGACGGTGTTGGAGAGGGTTCGTCTGCCCGCCCCGAGTGAAGCCTCGAAATAGATCTCGAATGTCGGAAAAAAGGGCGTAGAACGGTGCCGCGAGCTCCAAGACATACAGCAATAATGTCTCCATCCGGGAACTCCGCAACGTGACTTTTTTATTTTTATTTTATCCGTATCTGTTTTTTTTTTTCAGTTTAAACTCGGAACTATCGCAACGTGAGGGAAGATCTGGATTGAAAGCGTGTTTTTGTAGGGGTGTGCGAATACCGAGTAGCAATGCGTCATTCATAACCTTCGCAGTGAAAAAAGACAGCCAGGGAAACCGGTTATCTCGACATTGTTTAAGGTAGCCACCACAGTGCGCCGTTCGATTCCAACCGGTATTCGCATACCTCTATACTTCGTTTTACTTTTGCGCCCAGACACAGCCGCCATTACGAGCTGATGGGAGCAATCAAACATCGTCAAAAAGCGCAAGTCACTGGGCCTACCTTGTACGTGATTGGTTCAGCGACGATCGAAGACACGCAGAAACATGACGAAAACTGTGACGTTGCGTTTTTGACGTTTTTTTTAATGGTTCCATTGGCTCGTTGCGTCAGCAGCGCCTGGGCTTAAGCTGAAACGAAGTATGCGCCGAGAAGCTGAAGGAGAGCAGGAATCGAGAGCAAGTGGGAACTGCAGAACGCCGAGCTCTGTTTCGAATAAATAGTGGGTAGATCCATAGCCTCCTCTATACTCACAAAGCCTGGCAGTTCAACGACGGAGCCATAGAGTGCCCGGTCGGAGATTTGGAGCGCGAGGATCTGGTAGCACAGAGCATCAAAGAGCCATTTGTCGGGGAACCTGGGCGTCAGCGCACAGCTTTTGCGGCGGCGAGGACCCGAAACACACTTGTTCGCTCGGGAGAAGTGTGTTTCGGCGTCTCGCCGCAGCGGGGCGCCAGTCACGTGGCTCTCCTCTCATCCGTTGTCTGCCGCTCCACCTTTTCCATTTTGGCGGCCGCTTCTTCGTGGCGATCTGCCAGGCTTTGTCAGTATATAGAGAGGCTATGGTAGATCTCAAGCTAGCTGCCCTTGTCTCCACTGCACTCGTCGAACGCTTTAGAACGCGGGACGCCGGCGTCCCGCGTTTGGTTCTCGCATTCGATCGCGTTCGACGCGTGCAGAGGAGACAAAAGCAACATGCTTTAGGTCTACCCACTAATCATTCCAACCAGAGCTCGGTGTTCTGACGTTCCCGCGCACTCTCGTCTCCTCCTCCTCCTCCTCTCCTCCTCATCTCTCCTCTCTCTCTCTCTCTTTTTCTCGGCGAATAGTGTTTTGGCGTGCGGTATATACCGGCAAACTTATTATAGACTGCTGTTGTTCCGTGAAGGCTCGTGAGAAAGCTTTGCTTTATCTTCAATTTATTCCGGGGTGTGCGAATACTGCTTTGGATTGAAAAGCGCGACGCCATCTTTAGCTTCAACAATCCAGAGACAGCCGTTGTGTCGTAGATAGTCTTCCTCGCATCTGCAAGAGCGATGAACGACGCAGCGCTATTCGACTCGAACCACCATTCGCAGACCTCTATTTTATTGTTCTCCGTAAACCAGTTTTGCAGAAATGACATTGGTTAGGTTACAACGGTACCGATAAATGCGTGATTTTTAATAAAGAGCACAGCTATGGCGTGTACGGGGCATTGCGCATAGTTTTATTTTACGTAAGATATTATCTGTTGGCGTAAGTCAGCTTTGATTTAGGTCACAGAAGCGAAGACGACGACGAGGCAGCTGTTGAGAACACGGCATTCGTGCATTTTTTGTTGCGGGGATCTTTGCAAGTCGAAAGTCAGCATTCGTTAATATTATCTCATATTGCGCTCCTTAAAAGCAGCCTCATGTGTTGGAGAGTTGTACATGATGTCTATTCTTCCGAAATTCTCAGTTTTTTGTTATTTTTTGAAGGGGCGTTTTAAGGTTCACGTAGCAGTCCCGCAAGGTTTTTTTAGTTCCAGCGGCAGGATATCGATAACATTCTAAACTAGCGTTTTTTAATTTTATTTCTGGATGCATGCAAAGTAAATATAGAGTTTCTAGTTTATTTATTTATTTATTTATTTACTCACTTAGGGCCTCGAAGGCATTGCGGGGAGGGACGCGCCTACCACATAGTAAATTAGGCAGGTGGAAAAAAAAAAGAAACATCAAACAAACTTGTTACTCGGAGCAGAGAACGTAGTTACAAACGGCATCTTCAAACTCGGCACTTTCAATCTGTCGACGATGTGAGCGGGAAGGCGATTCCAATTCAAAGATGTCATTGGTATGAAAGACTGGTGAAAACTTGATGTGTGACAGGGAGGGATGGCTACTTTATTTCGATGATCGATACGCGAAGAAACGTAAGAGGGTTCAGTTATCAAACGTTGTCGTAATGCCGGATTAATAATGATAAACTTTATGAAACAAGCGCAGTCTGAATACTTTTCTGCCGGAGAGAGAGGTAGGCAGGCCCAAAGTGTTTTTCATTTCAGTCACGCTGGATGTGCGATGATAGTTATGTAAAATGAATCGGACGGAACGGTTCTGAACGGCTTCAAGCGATAATGGAAGTGATTTGGCGGATCCCAGATGCAGCAGCGTATTACTGGATTACTGCGGAGCAAAGACTTTTAGAGACGCAGTTTTAAGGACAGGGGAGCCAAAGAGAAATTTCTTTTAAGAAAGCCTAGCTCGCGGTTAGCTGTGTTAGTTACATACTCAATGTGAGTGTTTCAGAAAGGTTGTTATTTATGTATACGCCAAGATATTTATATGATGTTACGGGTTCCAGTAAAACATTGTCGATGTGGAAAGACGGACAAGTGTTATTTTGACGTCAGACTCTCATGGATTTCCACTTATCAATATTGAGTTTCATTTTCCATTTAGCACACCAGCGCAAATATTGTTAAGGTCCTTCTGAAGTGATTGAACATCAGAATCATTAGTTATTTCCAGAGTAAATGACGCAATCATCGGCGAAGAGACCAATGGTTGATGAGACATGTGCTGGGAGGTCATTAATGAAGATTAGGAACAAAAGACGACCTAAAACAGAACCTTGTGGGACACCAGAAGTTACGGGGCAGGAGTGCGAGTTATTGTCGATTGAGATGAACAAATTGGGATCGATTGGATAGAAAGAATTTAATCCAAGCAATATTTGACTATCAATGTTGATTGTACTTAGTTTATACAAAAGGAGCCTATGTGAAACACTGTCGAATGCTTCAGCGATGTCCAAGGATATGCAATCAACCTGAGATGAACGATCCAGTGAGGTATGGATATGGTGAGTAGGTATTAGAAGTTAGAGATTCACATGAAAAATCTCTCCTGAAGCCGTGTTGAGTAGGCAGCAAAATGCACGCGCGTTAAGAAATTTGACGAGTGGGATGATATTAACCAAAAAGCTGCTATACAAATATGCACCATAGTGAGGCTTCGCTGCATCTGAAACAAATGAAACATGCCAATAAGGCTAATACCGCCGCCCAGAAAACTTATCTATAAAATGTGAATTGAAACTACCCTAACATAGATTTTGAGATTAGCCATTTTATACCCTCACGTTAGGAGTATCTACAACCTTTTTTTCATCAGTAACCAGAAGGCCACATATACTACGGCACATACGTCATTCCTCAGACGATGTTATTGACCAAAGTTGCCGGAGTTATATTCGGAGTCATTTTGATGTATGGATAGACCGTCTTATCGTGTGCAGCGCCATTTTGAATACTTTAGCGCCATCTAACGAGTGTCGAGTTCCGCGGCCATGCTGAATGGTTAGAAACGTTGGCCAAACGGCTCCTTGGGGCGTCGCTCCTACGTTGGTTGTGCTGGTTGGGTGCTCTAAAGTGCTGGGTGTCAGACTTAGGGCGCGTATTGTGTTCATTTATGCTATGGTTGGCATTTTTCAACTCACTGGGAACGTTTCTTACCCCCATTATGGTATCTATCAGTGCGGCGATGCCGAGAACAGCGGCGCTGAACGCGTCACCGATAGGGAGTCGAGGTTGTAGTACTCAAATTATGTCAGTTAACAACGAATGAATTTTCCTTCACGTTTTTCTTTTTGTGGTGTCAGATGCATACTTAGATAATATTTTTGGCGTTTCGTGTCGACTACAACAATGAAATATAATTGCATAACGAAGGACGCGCAAAATGAGAGCATTGCGGGGAACGATCGAAGGCAGCTCCTTCCAGCTTGCAGAGGACTATAAATGTTTTAACTAAGGATCCCGTACCAACGAGTGTGTCCTGCTGTCTAGAACTGAAAACAGCGAAGTCGAGATGGGTTCTATCGCCGGAGCAACTCGATCAATGATTTAACGATTCAAAATTAATGCATGATGCATGTTTGAGCAATAGGAAATCTAAGTTCTCTTTTCAGCTACGTTCTGTATACTAATTTGCAAAATAAGAAGTACTCAGTCACGTCGTGAGAGTCAACATAAGTTTACAAGCTCCTTGCTGCCGCGCTGGAGTCGGCGGAAAACGAGACTTCAACTAAGCGTTCTAGATGATAAAATCGAGTCAATGTCGCCGCTCAAAATATTAGCGCTACCTGTAAATAATAGCAACCAAAATGTAACAAGCGGAAGTAGCAATATTTCCGAGAAATCTTGCACCCACCTTGCGAGCGTTGCCCATGTTCATCGACGGTACAGCGTTTAAGTTCGGTGCACACTGCATTCACCAAATGTTCCGAGCAAACTCGAAAGGATGGCGTCGGGGAAAAGTATTTTCGGTTTGTGGACGCAACCCACCGTTGTCAGAGGTCTTGGTCATTTGGGAAGTGGCGGAGTTTGAAGACATTACAGCGTGCAGCTGCCTTGTCCGATCCCAGTGCTCGATACAGATGTCCTCCGATAATATTTGGCGCACTCGGTTGTTATTCAATATTGTACACAAATGACAGACGATGAGGTAGAAGAAAACGAAATGAACTAATCGATTTAATGGGGCGAAACTTATGCCAGAAACGAAAAGAGAAGAAGAGACGTCGAGAAAGCAGCAGCGAGCGGCGACGGCGGCAGCAACTAAAGCGACTGTCGCGTCGGCCTAACAGCTGGCTATCGCAAGACAGAATCAGCGAATGAGTCGGCATATACGGCGCTCGACCATTTTATCTGCTATGCTCGTCAATGCGTATATTGGCCGGCCTAGAATGTTCGGGAAAGTGCTAGGACGAGAGTGCGACGAGACAAGTCGTTGTGTCCTCCTTATCATTTATGCTAGGGTAAAAGTGTACGCGAATCTTCTAGATGATCGGAGAAGTGTATCTTCCTCAATCATATGCACGCTGGCAATATTGTAGATACATTCCAAGCTCTGTATTTTTGCCCGTTACATTGATATAGACAGTTTTCTTCACAATCACTACCATGTGCCAATCACCACACTATTTTTTTTTACACAGATATTTAAAAAATTTGAATCCTCGGCGAAAGAAATGTTATAGTATAATATTATCATCAACTGCAAAATGCTTCACAGCTATCGTGGGATCATATTCGTCACTCATTCCTCTGATATATAGTATAGGAGTGCGGGCGGAGCCTAGAACAATGGGAAACACCGGATAGCACTGGTCATCAGTTGGTCCTTTCTGTACTAAACACAAACAAACTGTTCTCTTTCTGATAAGTATGCTTCCAACCATTGTACAATTATCAATTTTTTTTTAGAATGCAAACGCTATACGCAATTAAATGCTCTGAGAACTTTAAAAAACACAACATCCGTCTGTCCCCGGTTATCTACGTTTCTGTTAATGTCATAAAAACCTTATATCATCTGCATAGTTGTGGAACACCCTCGCCTAAACCCATACTGATTAGTCTCCGAAATTTGATTGCTTTCTACAAAAACTATCCAATTCCTAGCTGTTTTGTGTTCTAAGGTATTACATTATGTGTTCATAAGTGATATTGGTCGATAGTTCTGCATTATAGATTTATCGCCTTTCTTAAAAGTCGGAATAACCGTTCCACATTTCCAAACTCAGGGAATGATTCCTTCGATAAGTGTAAATCTAAACAAACTATTAACAGATAGTAAGAACACCATTCGGAATACCCTTGCAAAAAAATTATTTGAAATCTCGTCCTGTACAGAAGTCTTTTTGCACATACCGGCACCAGAAGGTGCAGTGTTCAAAGCAATCATGAAGGAGCCGTCTCTCGACATTATTGTGCAGGTTTCGGGCAATTACCATGGTTCCTCACAGCCGAAGGAATGAAGAACGTGGTTCACTGTATCTACGCTTCCACTCGGCTTTCTGATTCGTCCTTCACATTCTCGTCAGCCAAGGCCGCAATCTCGTCGGCTAAGAAGTGATAACCAGATGCTGTCAGCGACAAAACTCCATTTCAATTTTTAAGTTCGAACGCAGCCGGGCTCTAAGAGCCGACAGAGCCAATCCAAGCAGTGCCAAACTGCATCGTCCGGCGCTCATCGCCTGTGTGCATCTGCTACGACCATATTTGGTGTCTGTAAGGTGTCTCCCACTGGATTGTTTACCGCGTCCGAACAAGCGATTCCTCGATTTCCACCCGATGACGTCACAGAGTTGTCACGCAGGTGCCGGTCGCGATCCTGGCGGCGTCCCAGGAGCGGTATAGTGGGCGTTGCAGACGCCTGTTCCGCCGCATGTCGCTTTCCGGTTCGACGGTCAACGTAAGCTTCAGCGCTTGGTCAGGAGTTGGTACGCCGCGAGGGCGACCACTCGTGTGTTCGCACTTGTTGTTCGCCAGCATTTCTATGACCGACTGCCAGGATCGCGACGTCCAACAGCGTGCCACGCCGGCATTTATGACGTCACTTGTTGGCACTTCGTGACTACTTTCGATGCACAGGGTGTCCCCCCAAAAATTAACAGTTTTGTTTTCTGTTTTATTATTGGAAAAGTAAACTACACATCGCCGAATGCTCATTCTCCGCCCGAAGGTAGCGCGAGAGGTCCGAACAAGATGCCAAAGTTTCAGCGCGATCCGATATCTTATTTAATAGTTATAAATGATCTTCTTAAAAAAGGCAATGGAAAAATGCTGGCCGACGAAACTTTCAAATACTGGGTGCTCTATGGTGCCAGAAACCGAAAACGGGCGAAAATGGTCCACATTTTTCATAGACATTTTAAGAAGACCCCCATATAACTTTTGAATTAAATATCGGTTCGTGCTGAAACTTTGGCATCTGCTTCGGGCCTCTAGCTGTACCTTTCGTCGGAAAATGAGCGGTCGACCATGCATAGTTAATTTTTGCCCTTGACAAAACCCCGTACATTTTTATTTGGAACACTCTGTATATGGGCGGAATAAGACGCTATACGCACCAGTCGGGGGACGCGTTCCGGGCGCCGTACTATCACCGACTGAAGAGCTGAATAGCAAATGCACCGCTATCCCGCGCTTTTCTTCGTGCGCGATTGACCCGCAGACACGTCGAGAGCCGTGACTCCGCACTTTTGGCGCCGATTCATTGGCTTGATCTGAATGTCAACGGTCGGACCTGAAGTAAACGAGGCTAGAGAACATGTTGCGGTGCGGTGCACCAACCGTATACTGTACACTTTGTGCATGGACGCCAACGGTTCTCACTATATGCATGGCTACGTTATTTCTGCAATTTTTTAGACAGTTAAATGTGGTACACCCGCATCGCAGCGTTGGCGGAAACGTTTCTTGAAAGTTTTCGCGTGCGCGAACTCGCTTCTCGGGTGAAATCAGATTGTAGGCCGCACCTGCTGGAGACAATTAAGCGAATCGGCTACCGGTGAAAATATTTTTTCTCCTTCTCGATGCTATCTGTCCTCCGACGTCAGGTTAATTATGAGTGCCACATGCAGCCGCTGCGGATTAATTTATGGCCAGGCGCTACGAAGGACGCGCGCTCACCGCTCGGTCGAACGTCCAAGGCCGTAAGGACACCTCGAGTAAAACCCAGCGCGGCCTCGTCTCGTTAACGGAAGAAATAAAGTGAAGACGAAAAATTCGAAGATGTTAATTAAGGGTAACCCGGACGATGCGATTACCCTGTGCAGTGCCGGAGGCTTAACCGCTGCATTTTGGACTTGTGTTGTTCTTTTTCCTCGAGCACGAAGCTTGTAAGTATGCGTTCTGCAACTTGAAAAGTGATGCAGCCCTTGTTTGTGTGAGCTTGAAGCTTCACCTTTTTTATAAAATATGATATCACTGCGTCACAGTTTAGTTTTACAGAGCCGTTTAGTTGTGTTCCTGTATAACGTAACAAAGGGGGAAGGTAAAAAAATGCGGCGGCGACTTTGATTCTGCTGAACGTGAGTGAAAATACGAGGGAGGTCAGTATTGTATAGCGAAACGGAATGCACCTTACTTCTGAGAATGGTTAAGGAGCACTGTACGTGGAGCGTGTTTCGAGCTGTGTGAGGTGTTCATTTGCGATACGTTCGACGAGCGTCGCACGTATTGTGACCGCGTTACGTGCAATACATGCGACGTTGTCGTTGTTGGTATCACGATGGTTCACCTACATGGTCACGTGACACGGACGTGGGGTTGGTGTCACGTGACAACGTCACGCGAATGACGTCATGACGTCACTAAATTTGGCGGAAGTTCGCCGCCCTCTAAATTTCGAGAGAAAAAAAAATGAATATGCGTGTAGATATGCCCCAATACAATTTTTACGGGAAATTTGCGTTACACTTCAGTGAGCCACATACGCCAGCCACTTGCGTTACTCAATCCTGGCATACACTTCCTCGGGGCCTCTCACTCCGGTTTTGTTGCACAATTTAATTACCCCGTTGCGTTACACACATCCGTTATACACGTTTCAATTACACGCTTACGCAAAACTCTTCGCGGGATCATTTTTTATTAATGAAACGCCAGACTTTACGAGTTTTGTGTAATAAAATAAGAAGGTAATTTGCTTAAGGTTATATTGAAAATTAAAGTCGTAGACATCTAGATGTCGATCTTCGGTCACTCTCAGTGGTCGGGCAGGTTCCGCCACATGCTTAGTGGTTGGCGATTGTCTGATAACACGCGCTCCAATATTCACGTCGTAGCCGCGGCGTACGAATATGTCCATCTAAACACAAACGACAGCGAGTGCCTGTAATCCGTTTTACGGGGGTATTCTTCGCCCTCAGAGGCTGTCGTACGGTTGTTGAAAGTGCTCTGTCTTTTTACGCTCACGCGATATTAGCGCCCTCTGGATTCTCTGTCTCGATTTATATTCCGAATAAAGAATGTTAGCTTTGCATCTATGCGTATCCGGCCGTTGACAATAGTACATGGCGAAACCTTCAACAGCGCGCAGTTTGTTGCAACAAGAAATACCCTGTTATTTGAAGCTTATTGTTTGCCGTGTATTCATGGTGTTTTTCGATACACAACTGATAGGTACTTCTCTAAGTGTGAACATGTGCCTTTTTGAGAATATTTATTACATGCAGTTTTCTTCTTGTAAGGATTGACAGATTTGTTTATCGAAGAACGTCAAGGCTACAGCAGTGAGGTCTGTGTAGGTGAATTATACGGCTAGGAGGATATAAGGGGCTAATCGTAACAATACCACAATCAAGTAATTAAAATATAGTAATTATCTTTTAATTTGGTAAAACGAAATATATGCTTCCAAAGAGTATCTTTTTGCGCATCATAGAAACTGCTCAATAAAACAAATTAAAAAAAGTGAAAGCTGTTTACAACTCCCTGTAACGCCGAATTAGAGCGCAGCACTTGTGGAGGAGGAGGGGAGGGTACGGGGGGGTCACGTGACGTCACTGATGACGTCATCAATGATGATGACGATGCGGATGCCGATGACGTCATCAGTGACGTCACTGATGATGTCATCAGTGATGATGACGATGCGGATGCCGATGACGTCATCAGTGACGTCACTGATGACGTCATCGGCATCCGCATCGGCATCGTCATCACGTGACCTCAGAGGGTCACGTGACCGGGGGTCACGTGACCTGGGGGACCACGTGACCTGGGGGACCACGTGACCTGGGAGCCACGTGACCTTGGGGGTCACGTGACCCCAAGGTCATTCCAAGGTCACGTGACCTGAGGGTCACGTGACCCCCAGGGACCCAAGGTCATCTCCAGGTCACGTGACCATGGGATGACCTTGAGGGTCACGTGACCTTGGAATGACCTTGAGGTTACGCCGACGGCAACGGCGACGCCGCTCAAGCCGGAAACGGGCGCCTAAGAGCTGCGCTCTAAAAAAAAAAACTCAGCGCAGATGTCTGCTAAATTTACCACTTTTGCAACAGACACAAGGATGGCGTTGAGAAAACGTGGATAATGAAAAAACGGAAAAACCGCAAGGGCATGTTATCGCACAATAGCCTTGCTCCAGCTGCACGAGTGGTCCCTTTAGAAGTCCACCGTGTTTTTCAGGTGCTCCAAGTTTGTTTAGAAAAATTATATGTATAAATATTGTTTAATTTATTAGACTTTAATTAAGCTCGGCATGAGTGTGATTGGAGCGGTATAATAATTTTCAACATTTTAAAAGTTAATTATTATCGTGACGACTGAATCCCTATATAATGTGCGCTAGGCACTATAACTCACCTGCACAAATAACATTAGGGTAGCTTTCACGTGTTTTTTAATATAAATTTGTAAAGCCCAAAAAAAAAAAGAACACCATGGGTTTGAGTCAGGCAGAAAAACACTACGATTGTGAATGTCTTTTCTAGGAACGTTAGCTGTACAGGCCCTTTTTGCAAGAAACAGCTAAAAACCTCCTGTTTCTAAATATATATGTATACATATATAGGGTGTTTTTTTTAACTGCACCAAAATTTTAAATAAAAGGGAGAAAAGAACTATGAATGCGGTTTTCACTGCGTGTTTATATGGCTCGGCGGACATTAGATGGGAATATAACCATCACTATTTTCAGACTAATTAACTAAAATCTGTCAATTAACTTTTTAATTACTGCAATTAGGATATGTGTTTATATTACGAACTTTGAGGCAGTCATGTGCCAAGACTGTTCCATTTTGTAGAATTCGCGTAACCGGCTTGTGTACCGCGATATTCGTCCACGAATTTTTCGCTTTTATCCGGCTAATGTAGCAAAGTTCGGCTATAGTGGCCACTTTCGTGGGTTTGCCGAATTGAGTGAATAAAAAGTCGGATTAAAGGGCAACTCCGGTTCATACTTTTGATTTTGGGATTATGACTGTTTTTAGTGCAGCCAGCGTCCCTGAATTACAAGGTGTAATTTTTTCTCTTTATCGTGCGTAGTTTTAAAGATATCGACGCCTCAAAGTTCTGCTTGGGGCGCGGCCGACAAAACCGGAACTAGCCGCTCGAGGCCCCGGCAACACTGGAAATCGTGGACGTGACGTCATGATCGTTCTCGTTCAACGAGTACGCAGGCCAAGCGGCACCTACCTCTGTTGCGCTAGCCGTCTAAAGATAGAAGGTAAGCTGATTTTGTTTTAATTCTGTATACGTGGTAGTTATCCAGCATATATAGCAAGAGTTAGTGCGTAAACCCAAAAGCTAGCGACTGAAAAACCCGTCAACTCGTTCGGTGCCGTACCCGGCGGCCGCCGCTGTGCGTGCACTATGCCGTACTCATTGCTTGTATACCCAAAAGCTAGCCACTGGAAAACGAGTGAACTCGTTCGGTGCCGTACTCGCAGTTGTCGCTCTGTGTGCTGTCCCCAGTACTCGTCGCTTGGCCTAAGTTGTCATTGGGGCTCCGTGGATGGAGCGGCGTTGCTCCACACCGCGCTGCCAGTGACGTACAGTACTGCGGGCCATCTCGCTTTCGCGCTGCGGGTCATTCCAAGACACGAAGCTTTGAGGCTCTCGGGCGCGGGCCGTGGCGCCCGAACAGACGTGTGCTGAGCTGTACACGTCTGTTTTTTGTTCTTTTCCCTCAGGCGCGTAAAAGCCGAATTTGTAAGCTGCGACACTAATTTACCACATAAGCCGCAAGCAACCAACACCCGTAGGTTCCGTTCGTAACTCTCCGGCGAAAAATGATCGGAGCAGAGCTTCGATCTGGGGGTCGGCGTCCAAGGCTTCCCAAAGTCCACTCGCCGAACTGCGTTTACCCCCACCTCCTCCAATTTCCGATCCGTTGGAAACTTATGGAAAAGCACCTCCGGGTTGCGCAGCGGGTTCTTTGAGCAGCCCACAGCGCTACAAGTTGTACTCGGCGTCTTCCAAAGAACAGCTTTGCAGTCTTGGGCGCACCGAGTTGTTCGTTAAAACGAGTCTCGAAGTCCTCACAAGCAAATAAACAAAAGGCTATACCGAAGCTACACGGGCTGCAGATAAAAGCAACGACTAAACACGCAATCAGAAGCCGAAGTAGCGGTGGTAGCGGCAAAAGAAGCGCGAAGCGCGCGCAACGGGTGCGCCCGTCCCGACCGGAGGAAAAAAGAGAACGATAGTGACGTCACCGCCCAATGTTGCTTTAGTGATCGGTAACCCGCTGGCCGCCCGCTAAGGAGCAGCGGCTCGCGGCGGGTCGCATTTTTATTATCGGCATTAGTTGAGAACGCGGCGTCGCCCCGACGTAATTTTTTGGCTGGGGTCGTATTTTGTGTCACTACAACGATACCATTAATTTATCTCATTTTGAGATTTGGCCGGAGTTGCCTTTAAGTAAAAAAATTCGGGGGCAGATATCTTGGAACACAGGTACATTACGCGAATTCTTCAAACTGGAACAGTTTTGGCATATGACTGCCTGAAAGTTTGTAATATAAACATATATCACAATTACAGTAATTAAAAAGTTAATTAACGGATTTTGGTTAATTAGTTTGATAATAGTGATGGTTATATTCCCATCTAATCTCCGCCAAGCCACATAAACACGCAGTGAAAACATTTCGACCCGGGACATTTTCGGTAGTCTGCCAAACCATTCCACAGGCCGCTGATAACAAGAAAACAAGCAAGCAAGATGACGTGCATGCCTGACAGATGCAGAGTTTTATCAGTGCGTTCGCATTAGTTCCCACATGACAGGGAAACGCTGACGGCGGTCGTATGTCAACAAAATAGTGCAGTAGTGAAGGACAAAAGCGAGACGGAGGTGACGTCACAAGGCGGAAGCCAATACGCGAGCGGCGCAGCAGGGCGAGAGGGAGGTGACGTCACGGGGTGGAAGCCAATGAGCGCGCGGATGCTGGGGCGAGTCTGAACGTGCAGGCGTGCGGAGCGCGTTTGCCTTGGTTGGTGCTACAAAATGGAGTGCGAACTAAGTACTAGTGCTGGTTCAAGTAGCGTGGTAAAAACAAAATGAAGATCCATTGGTGGTTCATTAGAGAATGCGTTAGTATCACGCTTGGGAAACGACACAAATGTCCTCCTTTGGGAAATGCTAACACACTGATCTTGTAACGAAGCCAAAAAGAGGAATAAAAAAATAGGGGATGCAAAAAAGACAAAAAGCCTAAAACAGAAACGTGAAGGGGTGAACGTTAGCGCTTTCCCAGGTGGACATGTGTGGCGTTTCCCAAGGGTTATACTAAAGAATTACGTAAGGATCAACCAAAGGATTTTCCTTTAATTTGTTCTAAATAAATAGCTAGAAAGATGGTATTAATAGTGTGTGTTTGTTTGATATAAAATTTCATTTGAGAGTGCACTTCGTTTTTTCTACTTCCTTCTTCCTGTTTATTCGGCGCTTTTCGCTTAGGACGTGTGACTATTTGTATCGAAGTGACGTACGAAATCACGCTGCCCCCTTACGCAGACAGCTGAAATGCTCTTTACCTTATACACCCTCATTGGTTACAAAACACTGGGGAAATTTCGTCCGGTGTGTTACTCGGCTTAATACAAATCCTTTATGGTTTATTCAGTCCACCTGCCTTGAAATTACACCTTAGCGGCTTCGACGCCACACCTTTGCAGTCGCTGTGTTTCACCTTACGGGTTACGTAAGTGTTCACAATTTTTTTCGCTAAAAACTGACTGTTCTAGGTGCTATGTTCTCCAAAGTTTTGTGCAACCATGTGAAGCCAAATATATTTTATTACGTTTTA
This sequence comes from Ixodes ricinus, assembly GCA_037355805.1. Lineage (NCBI taxonomy): Eukaryota > Metazoa > Arthropoda > Arachnida > Ixodida > Ixodidae > Ixodes > Ixodes ricinus. The sequence continues at coordinate 30,827 of JAZHYW010022512.1, forward strand.
TCTAAGGTACGTACCTAAAAGGTGTCGCCTATTTTAATGGCCCATACAGTGGCAGCCTGTAAACATCTAGTATTGAACATATTTTTTTGTTTTGTATTCGCCTATAGTAAATCCTCCTGTGTGTGTCTTTTAATTAACGCATGTGTGCAAACGTATATTGTCGTACGATATTCTGCTGTCAGGTCCAGTATTGTATTTTATTTATTTATTTATTTATTTATATATTTATTTATTTATTTATTTATTTATTTACAGATACTACCACCTTCTCATGAAAGGCATTGTAGGACCGGGGGAAAGGTACAATATTAGGAATCTCAGTGCGATAAAGTTATTCACAACCATACTAACAAGAAACCAAAATTCACAGTTCACACAAAGCTAACACAACAAAAAGAAATAGCAACAATAGCAAGATAATGCTCTTTCAGAAGTTTTCACCTACCACACACACACGCGCGAGCAGTGAAGAAACGACACATCATTCATAATAAGCACGATAATTCAAGATTTCTAGTTCACAGTAACATGGGGTTCATTTGTACAATAACAAAAGCGATACTTTAAATAATTCTAAGGACGATGCTCCACTCTTTTACACTGTTAGGAAAAAATGTAAACTTTGAAGCAGTCATTATGACACTGAAATTCTAAAAGTGATAAGCTATTATAGTTTCGTGTGCTTCTCGCGGATTTTAGAGAGACATAGCGTGACTTGTGTATTCTTATGCCATCGTTGATCAGTATGTACAAGAAAGTGAGCCTATTAATTTTACTGCGCGTTTGAAGGGGCTGGATACCTGCTATGCCGTAAAGTGTACTCACGGAATCTAGCCTTTTATATTTGTTGTAAATTAATCTAAGGGCTTTCTTTTGTATTCTTTCGAGTTGTATATTTGATGACGTGTGCGGATCCCAAATAATATCAGCACATTCTGAAAGGGGCCTTGCGAGTGTTTTGTAAGCTGTTAGTTTTGTTGCTGATGTAAAGTGTCTTAGATTACGCATAAGATACCTGTTTTAACATCACTTTCTGACACAGCAAGTCAATGTGGGCATTCCATGTGAGGTTAGAAATAATAGTGACCCCAAGGTATTTGAAAGATCAAAACCTGTTGCAGAAGAAAATTTTCTAGGCTGTATGAAAATGTCGAAGGAGACTTTTCGCGGGTTATAATCATAGATACAAATTTTTCAAGGTTTAAACTCAGTCGCTATGTCTGGCACCAATTGCCGATTTTGGTCAGGCTTGAATTCAGATCAGCTTGGTCTGCGACGTCTTTGATTTCGGAAAATATTACAAGATCATCAGCAAACAGACGAACATTAAAATTTATATTGTCTTTTACTAGCTCGTTTATATACTCAAGGAAAAGAAGAGGGCCTAAAACAGATCCCTTTGGTACGCCGGAACGTATCGGCAGGAATGGTGATCTTTGCCCTTTTACCTCAACAAACTGGTGCCTATTGCATAAGTCGTCTGCAAGCCAACGAATCAGTTTGTCATTTAATAACATTTTGGATAATTTTTAAAAGAAGTTTAGGATGTGACACTTGATCAAAGGCCTTCGCAAAATCTAAAAATATAACGCCCGTCTGTCCCCTTTTGGTAATGATTTCTGAAAAGTAATGAACCGTTTCTGCGAGTTGGTAGTCTTAAAAGCTTCCGCCTAAAACTATGTTGTTCAGCACAGATAATATCATTTGTTTCAAGGAAAGAAGAAACATGATTATGAACTATATGTTCAAGCAGTTTGTTCACCGCGTAAGGCAAGGAAATCGTTCTGTAATTATAAGTGTCACTAGTACTCCCTGATTTGCGGATAGGAACGACTTTCGCTCATTTCCAGTCGTTTGGTACTGAGCCTTCTCGTAGTGATTTATCAAATAAGTGGTATAAATATTTAGAGCAGCATTTCGCGTATCTCGTTAAAACCTCTTTGGGAATATTGTCAGGACCCGCACTTTTTTATTATCTAAACTGAGCAGTGAGGTGAACACTCCTTCCTCTGAAACAACAATGTCAGGTATTGGCAGTGCATCAGGAAAGCCTGAGGAACACGGTATAAAACCGTTGTCAAGCGAGAACACGCTTGAAAATTATTTGGTTAAAAGAGGCCGACATTTTTTGGCCCGTAGTTGTATCCGATCCACCGACAACTGTTGCTTCTTAGGAGAAATGTTCCTTCTTAGGAGAAATGTATCGCCAAAAATTTTCTTGGGTCTGTTTTTAAGAAGCGAGGCAAAGAGAGGTTAAAAAATATATATTTTGAATCACGTATAGAGGTATTTAGTACCAGTTTTTGCTCTTTCAGCTTCGCATAGTATTCATCCAGAGGAAGAATGCGTTTATTTTTCCGCAGTCTCTGAATTCTACGCTTTAAGGGAATAATGTTGCGCTTAATCCATGATTTGCTGGGATCTTTGGAGAGAACAGCTCTCACTGGGACATACAGCTTTAAAATCTCATAAACCAAATTTTTGAAAAATAACCACATTTTGTTACCATTGTTTTTTGGAGAAGATTAAAGATCAGAAAAAACATCGTGTCTAAGATCAAGTAGATCAATAACACTTTCGTCAAGTGCTTTTCTAAAATCGTGCACTGTTCGCATGCTAGAAGGAGCAGGTTCAGTGCTCGCTACACAGGATGGATTACCCTCAAAGACTACAATACTATGATCCGAGGTGCCTTTCGAAACTTCGCATGAGCAAGAGTGCTGTGCAACATCACTTGAAACAAAAACAAGATCAAGAGTACTTGACGCTAAAGCTTGAACACGTGTGGGTGTGGTGAAGGTTTTGAACGAGTTTACATTGAACGACATCTCAGCCAGGATGGCAGAATGAGGACAGTTGTGATTTGGGGGCATGGAGTTTTCCAGTTAATGTTAGGAAGGTTAAAATCTCCTGTATTAACACCGTGCTTCTTTTTACCTCACGATGGGCGTGAGGTATGAGTATACAATTTTCAAGAAACGACAAATTTGCATCAGGAGGGTGATACACAGTGCACACTATCTGGGGAGGTGAAAATAGTTTCTTTTAGCCCTACAGGACTCAGTGCCGTCAACGTCATCCATAACAGAAAGCTTCAGCGTGTCTCTGGATAGTATTGCAACTCCTCCGCCTCGAGAGCAGCGATCTGTTCTGATAATTTTATATCTCATAGGGAAGATTCCAGAATCATCGAGAGAACTGGATAGCCATGTTTCTGCGATGACCACAACATCGGGATCATGTTCAACCAATAAAATGTCAAGATCGTGAAGTTTTTTAAGAATACTTTGAGCATTGACATTTATCAGCCTAAAGTTACTTGGCCCAAAAGGTTGACGTCAAGGTCGTGAACTTGAAGGAGCGAATTGCTGATTTTAATGCTGAGCAGTGTCGAAGTTCCAAACGAATGCGTCACCATTGATGAAAAGCCTGTCATAGACGAGTTTAACCTTTTCTTTGCTCGCTCTTTCGGCTCGTGCGCTTTCCCATAAATTATGGAGCAATGACTGCACACCACTCGAGTAGTGTTCGCCAATATATATGTTGGTGCCCTCTGGTTTATAGCGTTTCAGAATGAAGACATCTTTTCATTGTAATCATAGAACCGAATAGTGACTGGTCGTACTTGTTTCGTTGTTCTCTCCCGAGCCTGTGCATGCGTTCAATGAAGGTGACCCTCACACCTAGAATGTTTTCAAGTATGTTTATGATGGCATGCTCTTTTAAGCCGTGGAATTTTTCGTTAGCAACTTCAGGAATCTCTTAAATAATAAGATTATTGCGTCGTGATCTCTTTTCGAGGTCTCCTAGTTTGAGTTAAATTTGTGAAACCGAAGATGTAAGGTTTGATATTTTTATCTCGCAATCTTAAAAATTTTAAATTTCTGTGCGCAAGCAATTAATCGTCAAGTCGATGTAGTCTAACGATTATCGAGTTTTGCTAGCGCTTGATCGAAGGATGATTTCAAGTTTGATGACCGCTACGTCTTAGCCATTTTGTTCCGACTTTCCAGAGTCTGACTGAGCAATTCCTCAATTCTAGGCCTGGGGTTCAGTTCAGCATCGCCCAACAAGGTCAACTTGATTAGTAAATTTATAGCAGACATAAAATCAGAACATGACTGTGGGCTTGGCAGCAGTAAAAGACAGATGTTTTTGGCTTTGTAACTGTCAGAATCAAATTCACCAACCTGCGAAAGAACGAAGAACAGTTTAGTCGTCATATTCCTATGCTGCCGCCAAGCCCAGTGGTGGATGCCGGGTTCTGTCGGTCTTATATACCTAGGGTTCCGCGTTTTCGGTTTTTATCTTTTTTTTTCAAATTCGGCGCCCTTTTTTCGGTGTTTATTTTAAAATCCAATTTTCGTTTTTTTTCGGTGTATATTTATGCCTACAAAAAATTATGTTTTTTTTTCGGTGAATATAAAATAAACACCAACAGACACCGGATCAGATGATCCTTGTAGCCCTGATATTTGTGATCACTCAAAGAATAACAACACAGATACTTTGAAAAAGAAATGGACACTTTATTTGGCAAATGTGTGAAACTGCAAAAGAAACAAGAAAAAAACACAGAAGTACAAACAAATCAGATATGAAGCCTATGCCTAAAAGACATGGAACTTCACCTTCTATACATCAGGATTACGCGATCTTACTATAGTAAGCAGACCTGTACTTTCCCAGGTTCTCCTCGTTCATCCACACTCTTTCTTTCCTGTTAATGTGACCCTGAGCTTCGAGAATGCCCTCTCAACGCTAACACTGGACACTGGCATGCTGAGGAGATGAAGTGCTGCCTGAGCCAAAATCGGCCAATCAACCAAATATGACCACCAAAAGAGACATGGTGCGACGTTTTGAAGCACAACACAACATGCAGAGCTTGCATCAAGTCCGTCTTCCTTACAACGAGTTTGAAAACACGCTCGTACATGGCGAAGTCATGGAGCATTTCGGACTTCACATTCCGATCGATGATGCGCACATTAAACCAAAACGTCGTGATGGCATCCGTGTATCCCATACATTCGGACACGTTTCGATAGTCACTGTCGTTCCACTTTTTCGCCACGGCTCTGCGGTACGACTGGAAAATTAAAGTGACCTTTTCGGTTAAAACCGAATTATAAAAAATGTATTTGACGAACTTTTATTCGTTTTTATTGGTTCAAACTAAAAACACCGAACCTACAAACTGATCTTTTTCGGTTAAAACCGAATTTCCGAAAATACATTCGGCGTACTTTTATCGTTTTTTTTTTCGGTTTAAACCGAAAACTCCGAATCCATATATATATACCCCAGAGGCGCTGTGATCGATGACGGTCTGTTGATGCGCGACGAAGCAGCTCTGGGGCCTACGTGGGGTGGGTCCTGATACGGTGTTGCTTTCAAAGTCAGCGAGTCCACACGTGGCAAATGTTCGTTCACAATCGGCGCAGTGCCGTAGTAGTTTCCATGAACGAGGTGACTGGCAGCATGGTGGTCGACTGTCGATGGGTCAGCCAAGAACAGCAGGTGCGCGAGAACGAAGAACAGTTTATACGTCATGGGAACAATCAAGGGAACAAGCGGTTCGTAAACACAAAACCAATGACTCAATCAATCACTCAATCCAATTTCATGCACGTAATAAACACAGACGCGTACCCGAAGGGAAAAACAACAAAGATAACTTCATTAGAGAGGCTTGAGTCCCATGCGTATCTGATTTTGTTTTGTCTGCACAAACTTAAATAGGTGAACTAAGCCACGCGTACGCTTGGACATCGTGTACTTGGTTGCCCATACACAAACTCGAATTTCTTCACGGCGGCAGCACTGTTTAGACGTTTCGCGCTCAAACTGCGAGCATAAGGCACGCGCCCATTTAAAAATAAAATTTGAGAGTTGCAGATGTCACAAGGGCGTACTTCGCGTTTTAAACGGGTGTGCCGAGCACATACGGTCATGAAGTGCAAAAGCATTTCAAGGCAGTATACATCTGAGTGAAAAATCTAACATTAATAAAATACGCTAAAACAAAGAAAATGAAGATTTTGTTTTTGTTTTTTAAGACACTAAACATTTATAATTTTAAGCTAACAAGTTTAGTCATCAACTCCCGAGTTGCTTCCTCTTGCGCGGTAAAACTCACACATTACACCAACTTGTTGCAAAAACCATTAAAAAATAAAAAATAACGTGGCGTTAATGGTGGCAAATTTTTCGAGGCAAATTTATATGTAGTATCGTTGTTGGCGGCACCAAGTCTAACCGGCCGAGGTTTGTCGAGCTTTATTTTCGACTACATTCCGAGCGCGGCTACATTAACGTCAACGTGCCAACCCGTTAGTCAAACTGGCGTCATTATTATCTTTCGCCGTCAGCGCCCTCGGATGAGACAAGAATCGTTAAATCGAAGATGAGAATACGGCTCACGAAATAGGCTCGTACTGAAAAAGCTATATTACGAACAAGAATAAAGAAAAAATAACGTATCTGGTTTTGGACGCGTTCCCAACATGTTCTGTCATTGTCGAACCAGACATAAAGGCGGTCATAAAGGTGGTCATAAATCGGGTCATAAAGCAGTCGTAAAATTCATCCTGCTTCGAGGCTAGGCTGGGGCGAAAATCAGCTTCCTGTCCTCAATTGGTAGAAATTTGTGACTGCGCGAACCGCTATGCCTTAACCGTTGTCGCCCCAACAAAGCAAACACCGGTAGTCTACACCAGATATTAAGATGACGACATTAGCGTAATAAAATAGCGCTAGTGTTATCAAGTTCGTAGCAGAAACTAACAATGTTGTTTTTGAGTCGTTTTGTTTGGCGGATGATAATATTTGCCAGCTTGATAACCGTCATTTACATATTGTTAAGCCTAAAAAAAAAAGATTAGCGCGAGCTTTTTGCTTTAGAACACGTGTTACTTATAAACACTACTGTTCAATACTGTTGTCACAACCACACAAACAACAATTAGATACTGCTGCTATTACTACTATTACTAGTACTACTTCTAGTACTATTAGTAGTGCAACTACCGTTATTACTATTAGCCTACACATCACAACTACTGGTAGCATTATTATTACTTGAGCTGATATCACTGAATATAAAATAACAAAGATTACAACTAGTACTGGTACCACTATAATTACTGAAACTACTATACACGAGTAAACCAACTGCTACCACTATTACTACCACAACAAATGGAAGTGTTGGCGGTGGCTGCGGAGTACTACCAAATGACTACCACCCACTGAAAGTAAAATGGCTGCTAATAATATCGAACATACTTATATACTAATGAATATAGTCACTGGTATTTGAAGAACAGCAATGTGTGACTTATCACATCCACGCTTGTTCCTTAATGATGTTTTCTTAGTCGTTCTTTATTAGCTGGTGTTGCAATATCAGTGGCTTCAAACCGATTATAAGATACTGGGGTTTCGCGCATTTTAGAAGTACCACAAATAGAATTTGGAACCTTTTTTTTTAAAAGTGCCTTCCGACTTTTTGTAGGCATCTGGCAATGTGCTCAATCTATTTATAGAGTTATATTAAGCTTAGCCATTTCGTATAAAATAAGTCAACGAAACCAAAACTCACGCTCGACTTTCCCACCAAAAACAAAAAAAAAAAAGAGCCGGAGATGACGTTGACAGCGAACCGTCGGTTTCGGTAGAATTTAGTGGTCATGGGCGTAGATGGCGCGGTGAGATGTGGCTGCGCTTTGTGGCTCGACAGCTGATGTACTGCTCTGCGACTCACCAGGAAATACGTGCGTCGTGTGACGCTTGCCAGGCTCTACTTCTTGAATGAAGAGGTTGCCACGCTTGACATGAAGCACGGATGACCCGGTGACTCGCGGCCGTTTGTCGACGCAAAGCAGTCAAACGCATTCTAACACAACATTGTGCACGGACTTTTTTGTTCTTGTTGTCGACAACGCGTTTTGCCAATGCGGAACGCAAGCTGGTCTGCTTCTTGCGCTGGTGTTGCGGTGACGTCAGAACGCCGCGCTTTGATTGGCTCCGATTGGAAGGATAGCGGGTAGATGTCGAGGCAACTAGCACTGAGGTCTACCCACTAAGCTTCCAGTCAGAGCCAATCAGAGCTCGCCATTCTGACGTCACTATGACCCCTGCGACAGAAGCAGCCGAACTTGCGTTCTGCGTAGCGTTGCGAGCAGCGCTATCGCATTACGAAGAGAAATAGTTGTCGCTTGTCGCTGTTCCATGTACCAAGCGAGACAACACCACGACAGGCTTAACGTGGACGCCGTGAGCTGTGCTAACCAAAGACACGACACCAGCATACGGTGGAATTTCCTCGAAGGGGCTCGGAGTAAAAGTGACGGTATTCACAACTCCAGCGCTTTATAGATGGCGGGGTGGTAGTTCCAAGATTGCGGAAGAGACAGAGATAGATTTTGAAGTGCGCCCGCTCACTGACGCTGGTGAGTCTGCTTGAATTTATTTATTTGAAAGCAAATGCGAAACGGTCAGAAAGTAAGCGTATCGTAGGTGACAGAGATGTTGACGTTACGTTAGAAAAACCAGCATGTTTTTTGGAGGTTGCGGAAACATACCAGAACGTGTGACGCTTTGTAAAAGGCAAGCGTGTTTGGTGCGCCGGTGTGTGGGAAAATATTTTTGTGAGTGGTGAAAATATCGTTGTGTTTGCTCAGTGCCTGGCCACCAGTGCTCTAAAACGTGAGCCGCGCATGGTGACCAAGCTCCGGTAGAGCAGCGTTCACAGTAATGATGTCTTTGTCAGAGGCTTACAGCTTACTGCGCACCGTCACGTTTGTAGCGCATTGTAACACGTGATTAACCTGAGCCATAGTTACCAATAGGGAGTATTCACTGGCGGCCACAGCTGTGTGCGCGAATGCTGAGCGCGTGCTGATAGCGAGCTTCCATAGTTCTCTTGCAACGTGCATTCCGCACCATCAAGAGTGCCGGTCTTAGCAGCCTATTGATGAGAGCTCGTTCTGAGCATGCGCTCTAAACAGTACCCACAAATATGGCGTCTAGTGAATACTCCCTGTAGGCAGTTTTAGCATAGTGTAGCCCCAGGATACAGTACGGTGAAGCATTGCGAACAGAAGTTCCCGCTGCCCCTTGGAACCATGATATTCACGGCGCGCCAGGAGCGTTGCCATGGCCACGGTAGCCCGTGGCAACGCTATGCAAGATCTGCATAATAATGATATCGGCGTGTTTGGGGTTTCACTTATTGCTCTGTCAAAAAAATATATAAAATATACAGTATCCTACACCTGTGTACCGTGGTATTCGGTTCGTCCACACCCGCCTCGCCAAAACTGCCTGTTCTAAGCACACCTCGCGGTCGGCACACAGACGGGCTTAAAATGCTACAAGCATTTATTTATTTGCACTTGTAATTAACTGAAAGAAGGTACGCATAGTTTGTCTTTTGGAAGTGCTTGGAGAAAACTGTAATGTTTCTTGTCACGCGTCCTTTCGCCGCATAAAATGCGAACCCATCCCCCGATGTCTATCGCTCGATACACTGTTGCGCGAGCAATTCTCTCCTACATTCTGGAAAAAAAATTTCGTAGATCGTACGCAAGAGCTTTGCATTACGAGCGGGAGCTTTTGCCGTCCACGTTGAGCAACGATTGTTCTATCGACCGCAGGATCCCAGAAGCATCAGCGTATGCGATCTACGAAAAGTTTCTAATGAAATGAGACATTCCGGTCCCCTTGCGAAACGCTGATGCGAAGCGGATCACAACAAGTCCTATTTGAGTGCACTCGCTTTTTCCGTAAAAGCCGCATGACGCACGAACACACCGACCAGAACAGCAGCACCAGGGCCGACAGTCCCTGCCGCCGTCTCCGCCACCGTCCCCTCTCCTCTAGTTCTTCGTTCGTCCACGAGAGGGCGAGCGCCGGCTGGAGTTGCGAATAGTCTTGGGCTCGCGCAGGGGCGTTTACCGACATCCTCGTTCCCGCATATTCGCGTAAAACACATCAGTGCACCAGTGCAGGCGCAGAAAAGGTCTCGTCGGATGAAAGGCGAGCTTTTTTGACATGGACCCGGAAGAGTACCGGATACTGCAGCTCGTCAGCCTGGAATAGTTTCTGCAGCTCCATTACACGCGCGGAACAGAGAATCGTGCGACAAAACAGACCAAACGCTATAATGCGCCATTCCTGTTTTGTTTATGTTTTTTATATACAAGAAAAAGAAGCTATGTTGTTGCCACACTAAACGCTTTTCAAGGCAGTCCCAGCCCATTATTCGCGAGTGAAAGGCGCTCGGCTTTTCAGTCTTTTCAATCCACGCGCCCGCGAACTGAAATAGTATTCAATTTCTATATCGGACCAAAAATATATTGTTTCAAATGCTGCAAAAAAAAACGCAATTAAAAAAACAAAAAAAAGACTTCCGCTTTATAGCGAAGATGACCGGACTCCGGTCGGTTCGACCAATCGCCTGACGAGCCTACGTTAATGTCACTCAAACTCAAAACTGGGATTTTTTTTTTCGTAGTCGGTTTTGGAGTGAATTTTTGCTGGATCTGTGAAATTCATTTGTGCGTCGCGCAAGCGCAACTTTGGGCAAAAGCTTGGTCAACATTACCTGGAAGACACTTGACATCTATTTCAATCGTTAAACTGAACATCCAAATGTTCTGCCTGGTCCCTTTGAAGGGACAACGAAATAACATTTTGGGCTGGGATAAATGATTTTAGATTGAGATTTTATTAATCGCATATCGGTTAGTGGGCCAACAGAATGATGGTAAAATTACAAAGCCTGCATTTCGGTACGAAAATTTGAAAATATAGTCGGACATTTCGTACCTCCTTTCCTTCGAAAGTCTCTCAGTCTTTTGGCTGTGATACATCAGCGCGACCCGAAGCACGTCAGCCTACCCCAGCTCACATATTGAACACGAACACTTCGTCACTCGGACACATGCGCTCGTCAACAATCAATCCGTCGACGAATATTTGGATTCAAGTTCGAGGCCAATGAGTGCCGTGACGGCAGTTATCATCACTTGCGAATGACAAGTTTCATGGTGTGCTTAAAAAAACACGGTGGACGCTTGGAGTCATCGCAGCGGTGCAAAAGCACGCCGCGACGACGTGATTTCTCATTTCGTTTTTGAGTTGAGGATTAGAGCTAAAAGAGGACGTAGAAAACTCATTTCATGGCCCCTTTCAGTTATCAGTGACTATCTTTTATTACACATTACACGAATCTTGTTCCTATATCTGGTAATGTGAGACATGTTAAACTTCTTCAGTTGTAAAACGATCCCTACATTCAAGTAACAAAAAGAAGAAGACAAAAACGTTACTTACAACAAACACAACAACGAATCATCCAGGCCAAAAAATAAAAAAAAAATAAAAGAGGCAATAACTGATCTCGTTGCAACACGGAGAAGAAACCTACCACCCACGGTTTGCGTCGTACGTTGGCCGAGTTACAACACAATCCCACCCAAAACGAAACAAAACAAAACGACTGCAACCGAAACTACCTTTTATATAACTCGGAGCGGAATGAGGCCAAGAGAAGAAAAATAAGAACAGAAGCAAAATAAATGCTACGCGCATGGACGAGCATTTCATCACATCCCGCAGTTGTTCCCGACTCGGCGATCCGATTATTGCGCATGTACGTCTCGTTATCCCCGGACGAAACCCGAATACCTCCGAATCCGAGGGTCGCCGCACCGAGCGAGTAAGAATAATAATAATATTAATAAAGAAAGGTAGAAGGGAGCGCGCGGGAGGCGAGGAGGGGGGCAATACGAGTATTAATTAATCCTTCATTAGCATTTTCTCGCGTACTCGCAAGCACGTACGAAAGCGTGCTCCCTGTGCGTGCGTTTTGGTTTGGCTTGGCGTCTCCCCCGCCCCGGACTCCTCATCAGCATATGCCACGTGTTTGTTGGAGGGGTTGCCCCTTTCGTCACTTCTAACTTCGTTCAAAGTTGGGTTTGTCGCTGCGGTTGCGTTCTTTCGTGCGTGGGTACGGTTCAGGGAGCGGGCGTTGTCATGCTGTCGCAATCCTAGCGATTGGTTGTAAAAATCCTGGCAAAAAGACGTGATGACGCGAGGGTCGCCACATCCCTTGTCGCTTCCGTAGAATGTCAAGCCGGACAGAGACGTAGCCGAAGCAGACCGACAGACTTCTGACACACCTACCACCGCTGATGTGACTGACACCACCAGGTTCGCGGCCGGCTACACCGTGACACTCCTACGATTTCAAGTGCCGGAAATTGAGGTACCACGCTTCAGAACGCAGTAAACACACCCGGTCGGAAACACGATCCAGGCGCTACAGTATGGTTGTGTTATGGACAAGCTCGTGCTCAAACTTCTTTACTCAGAGCCGCCCCCGTACTCAAAGCGCTCGGAGATTCTGGGATGCCGTTGCGGCGTTTTACTCGTCCCTTTGTGCAGTGATGAAAGCCTCAAACCTCAGCGAAAGAACTGTTAGCAGGCGTCCTGGTAGTTTGGTGAAGATTAAGACTGGCAATTCGCACATTTTCGTTTGAGCGTGATCGATCGCGTTGCAACCGCTTGTAGACGCTTACGAAGAGAGATAAATATAGCACACTGGCGCCATCTCTGGGTAGTCGGAGAGCAAGTCGTCTGCTTCTTGCGCAGGAGTGGCGGTAACGTCAGAACGGCGCCGAGCTCTTATTGTCTGATTGAATAAAATAGTAGGTAGACCTCAAGGCATCTAGCATTGAGGTTTGCTCAATATCTTTTTTTTTAGATCAGCCAATAAGAGTTTGGCGTCGTTCTGACGTCACCGCAACTTCGGAGCAAGAAGCAGACGACTTGCTCCGCATAGACCTGGCCCACTTCCTCGTCGCGTATACATTCTGAAGGATAGTTGAAGGTTTTGGAGCATTTGCAAGACCAAGTATGCGCACCATCTTTGAGAAATGGTCGCTAATAACATTGCCAGAATCATTTCAAACCCAGTGTTGAAAAATGGGGTAACCGGACAAAAACTCATCAGACGAGTGCTCACCGGACAGAAGCTCACCCCTTTTTTCACAGACCCGGACAAATGCTGACCTGTTCTTTTTCTGCTACCCGGATAAAAGCTAACCGGGCGAAACATTAATTAAAAACAAAATATAGAACATATCTGCTATATTTCGTAGGTTTAGGTATTGGGTCTCTTGGACCAGTACAAGTCTGACGACTATTTTAGGAAGCTGTTCCTGAAGTGGTCGTCAAGTCTGACGGCCACAGTAGAAACGCTGGATGGCCTGGCGTTCCTCCCTCCACAACTTATGCCCGAGGACTCAACTACATCGAGGGAAAGTCTAGCAGCGAAATGAGGGATCTGCGGGACTACTTCCGAATCTTCACACGTCAACGGTCTGTATTACTTCCGCTGCGACACCGGCAACGAACGCTCCAGTAACCCTGACGATGCGCCGATGACGACGGAGCTTCTCCAGAACTGTGCATTATGCACAAGGTTACACTGCGAGACGAGGACCGATCGAACAACGGATGCGAAGGCTGGAACGACGGGTTACACGAGCTTGTTGGACACGCCCAGCCAAGCGTCTGAAGGCTGCTTGAGTACATTCAGGAAGATCGGGCACTCGTTGCCACAGCATTGATCCCAGCATCGAGTGAGGAAACCCCAGTAAAACAAGTTAAAAAAAAAAGCGCTTTTAGAACCACTTGATGATGTTTTGCAAGCAATTGCTGCTGCAGAGAGATTTTCCAGGACCGCTGTAGGCAGTAGGGACATGTATTCGTTTCTAAGGAAGACAAATAAACAGATTCAACCCATAACAAACTATGCACGTCAGATCTATGTTTGCATTGCTTTTTGGGGTAGCACACGGACACTTGAGCTCGTGTTAAGAGCCACGTAAAGGTTCTTTTTTTCTTTTGTGAGGTTTTGTGCGCGCCAGGAAAAAAGTGGCGAGCATTTTTCTCGGTTATATGAAAAATTTGGTGAGCTGTTGTCGGTGAGCTTTTGTCCTGCGAAGCATTTGTCTGGTGAACTTTATTCCGGTGAGAAGTTGTCCGGTAAGCATTTTTCCGGTGAGCTTTTTTATTCAGTGAACTTTTGTGCGCGATGAAAAGAAAATACTTAAAATGTTGGGAAACAAACGCGGACCAAAGGTGGGCCAGGGCGGAGCCGTATATAGAGAGAGTTTGGTCCATGGGAGGAGTGACAGAGCCAGGGCGTGCACCAGACGCAGATAGAGGGCTTGACATGCTCTCTGGCCAACCAGAAGCCGAAAATAATCCCCTATCAGTGGTAGCGAAAGAGAGTTTTAATAAGTGCATAAGAGTTAAAAGTAGTAACTCTTCATGGTTGAAATTATGGAGCACGTAATATTTCGATTATGATCACGCAAAAAGATGTAAGAAACGAACGTGCCGGCCGAACTCAGTTTTGCTCGGACGGAGTCTGACCGCTCGGACGGCAGATTCCCGGCCCTCGGCACCCGGCGCACGGATTACGTCTATCGTTCTGCCAGTCGCGCACGATATTTACATCTTTTATATCTTTATATATCTTCCACCATGCTTTTCAACGACCGTGAGCGAAACGTCACGTGCACCATATTTTCAGTCACCCGAGAGCTACTCCGACGCCCTTATTAATTTCGTTTCAAAGCGAATGAGACGTTTTAAAAAACGCCTTTTCTAAACTGCAATTTTCGGGAGGTATACACGGCGCTCTTTTCGCATTCCACTGCGACATAATCTTTGATCGACGGGCACCAAAATTTACCACTTATGTTACTTCCCATAATGAAGACTTTACAGCTACGCTTTTAGTATCTTTTTATAGAAGCCGTTTAATTTTAGGAGTAAAACAAACAAAATTAACGGTGATCACTTGTTCGCGCTAACTGTCCTAAGCAGTGGAAAATCTTCAATTCCTACTTTCAGCTCTCGTTGCCTTCATAATGTTTGTAAGGGTAATATGGCGTCTGTAATTAATTAATCAGGATAAGCACGGCGTATCAGTCGCACAGAGAAAATATATGAACCGAGCGAAAACAGAACGAACAGCGACAGAACATGTACGCCGTCTTTAATAAAAAGTAGAGAACTGGTATTGATTCACTAAGTTCTAGACAGGTTTTAAACCATGGCGGCTATCGTGAGGCGAAATATTGGATACTAGAAATCTAAAGTCGTCACACGACAGCATTGTGATATATAAAAGTATTCCGCACATGTGGAAAGTTTGATATTTCAATCAGATATACGATGGATCAATTGTGTTTGGCAAGCACATAAATAAAATCCTGAAAAAAAACAGAATAAAAACATCACAAAAATAGGTCTTGCGTAGCGCTCACGGCAAACTCCTGTTACGTTGTCACGCATCGTGTCAATTTTAGTCCGTATATTTTTACTCCTGACTTTCTTCGCTATACCAACGCCCGATATGGCGTATTATTTAAGGTTTTATATTTGCGTTTTTTTTTCCTATCGATTGTAAGCGTTGCCGGGGACTGGGGCGTTAATTAAAATCTTCTTTTCTCTCCCCCTCTGCCGTCTTTCCCATCTTCGATATTTGTTTATATCTTCTTTTTATTTTAATTTTGAATTTACCTTTTCTGGTTTTGACGGGAATATATACTTTCACTATATTTGTATTACCTGCATTAATGTTTTTTTCTTTCAGTTATTCTCAGTTGTAGGTACTCTGTGCGTTATTATATGAGCAGACGTGGTGTCGAATTTTCGTACGCCTGATCCTACTTCACCCGCGGCGGTTCTGTCAACTGCAGAGTTCTCACTTCCCGAGCAACGAGAATTAAAAAAAAAAAAAAACGCAAACGCGCGCGAAAAAGAAAAAATATAACTTCCCCAAAAAACTAAAAATATTTTTGAGCGAGAAAAAAAAAATAAGTCACAAGAATTACTGTCAACGCGTATGTAACGACACACAGAACAAAAATTCAGTTTGACAGGGGCAAACAGCGCCGGGAATCTTCAGACCTGAATATGAAAGAAAAACGAAAAAAAAAAGTTAAATCCTATATAAAAAAAAAGAGGTGGGAATTACGCGCATCAGTAAGAGCATCACAGAAACTCCCTAAAACAGGATACAAAAAAGTATAATAAAGAATACCAACAAAAGATTACAGAAGTGTGTGGCAGTGGCGGCGACCAATCTTCAGACGCTCAGCGTTGCCAGCACTCCTCTAAAACGTATCCCGGTGAGAAAGAGAGAGAGAGAGAGAGAAAAGAAAAAAGATACATATATATAGAGAGAAAAAGAAACAAATGAAATGAACTGAGCGCATAAGATAAAAATGTCAGCTAGTCAAGGTTGAGACTGTCGCAAAAGGTAAGAAAACAAAAGAAAGGCGAACACAATGTAGCGATGGCCGAAAGGCTCATAGAACAGAAAGTGAATAATGTGAAACAGCCAAGAAAGAGAGTAAGAGAAAGTGAGAAAAAGACAACGGAGAAACAGGGGTTGGAATAAGAAAGGTGGGGAGGGGGCAGGAGGGGGGAGAGAAAAAAGGTGTCAGAGCCGGATATTGAGATCCTTGAGATATATATCCCAGAAGCGGTGCCGACGCAATGCCTTAGGGTCGAATCTTCCCCTTTGAAAGCAAGTATCGCTTCAAGGAAAGGCGACAAGGGGGCAAACAAAGTGAACAAAACTAGAGAAAATAAGAAAAAAAGAAAGCAGGAAGGAGAGTGAAAGCAAAATAAAGGACAAGAGGACATGCGGGACAGGAGACACTCTACGAGGGAGCAATGATTAACTCGTACTTGCTGCCGCCCCGAGATCACACGAATCTTCAAGTCTCGTGAATTGTTTGTCAGGTTTATCTTTTTTTGTTTGTTTGTCTTTGTGTCTCCCTTCCAGCCCGCAATTTCCTGGCGCCTATAAACCGTGCTGTCAACCGAACATCCTGCTTTCGAAACGATAGAGGACCGAGTCTTCCGGGCATGTCCAGTGTTCTTTTCCTCAACGCTAAAGAGAGCGCCCTTTTTTCCTCGAGTCACGCGACACAGACTCTTCTCCGTGTCGAAGAAGGCAATATAAAGTAACCGATACTTCAAGAAATGCAGAGCGTGCTGAGTCTTGAGCGGATAACTAAAAGTGTGTAGTGACAAAAAAAAGAAGGAAATCAAATTAGTTTATTACAGATGTGCTTCGTGCGCACGCTTATTGCTGCCGATTGAGGGAAGAGAGTTTGGGAAAACAAAGGCTACCCAATTCTCACCATCTTATTATCGATCCACAGTTCCCGAAAACGGTATATTCCTGATTTTGAAATGTCGTTCCCACGAATTACTTCACAATTTCTGAACATCGCAATTCACAAGATATCGCCTATGCAAATAGGTTGTTTACGGTGAAATGTTTGAGCGAAATATAAAGCCGAATGCGATAGAATCGCGCAACAAGCGTTTTTCTAAAATAAACCTAAAAAACACATATATGAGAATTTCTAAATGCTCGAACATTACGTACAAAGCGCGAACATATTTTCGGGCACGTTTAACACCAGCAATCAAATCGAGCGTGTCGTTCGTGGTGTTTTGAGTTCCAACCACCTTCGCTCATAACAAACATTCGCTAAAAGAAAAGAAAAAAATCGTATGATAACGGTGTTTCAAGCCACCTAAGGGTATATATTGAAATTATTGATTACGTACAAATTAAATAATTCCTACATCCTTTTTACCTGACCAGGGCACACTAATTATTTATAATCATTATCATCAACGCCTTAAAGGGACGTTTGACCGCTTTAGAACTGCACTTCTCTAACTTCGTTGCTTTATTTATTATTTATTGCAAACTCAGGGCTAAAGGCATTTTACCACTCTCTACCTGCCAAAGGACAGGTAGGGAGTGGTAAAAAAATGACACACTAAAATGACATGAACAAAGGTAAAACATTTGGAAACATGTGGTTGCTAACACTTGAGCAAACAAGAGCACTATTGAAAATTGATGTGAGTGAGGAAGGCAAATGATTCCTGTCGTTTGAAACTGTTCGGATGAAGGATGCATAAAATATGTTAGCGAAAAAATGGGACGCCAATCTTGTAATGTTGATAGAGGCGAGAAGGAAGAAAAGATGGTGGAGTTATTAGCTGACCTTTAGTATGGGGTTGTAATGAAATATTTCGTGAAAAAGACAGACGCCAGATATTTTGTGGTGGTGTTCGAGACTATGTAGGAGTAAGGAGTTTTTCATTAAAGTAATATTGGCTGTACGATAATAATTTGCCAAAATGAAACGCACTGATCGATTTTGTACAGCTTCAAGTGATTTAGTAAGGTCATTTGTTCCAGGACTTCAGACGGAGGCCGCATACTCGAGCTTTGCTCTGACCAATGTTTTATATAGAAGTAGTTTTAAATATGAAAGTGTTAGAAAAAAGTAATGTTTAAGATAACCGAGCATCCGGTCAGCTGGACGCAGGCTGTACCACGCACTGTAGCCACGATGATGAGGCAGCTCCGAGACGTGGGCGATTTCGTGCTCGTAAATGTAACACTTGTTGTTCATAAACACTTTGTTATAATAAAGTTAGAATGCGGAATTTCGGGAATTCCCAAACTCAAGTAGTTTCCTCCGCGCCAAACGCGTTGCAGGAGAAAAATCTTCACTAACACCAACACTTTTTAATTTTAGTTTAGCTTGAAGTACCATCACCTGTTCCTTTGTTTTATATGATGAAAACTTGACTAATACAGGCCTGCATTTGTTGACAAAAAAAAAAACTGCCCCAATCTATGGGCCCGCTCAATGACAAATGACAACGCGCTTCCAGTCAATTTTGTTACACCCCTATCAAAACAGCCCGATAACATTTTTTTCTTCTGCTTGTGACCACGTTTCGGATGCATTGTCAGGAATCCCATTTAAAAGTAAGTCGTTTCGACTGGATTGGTCCTCCATTTCATCGAGTCGTGAAAGTAATGTGGCAATCATTTTCGTTTGATCTTCACTTTTTCGTCTTAGTGCTTCCATTTCGGTCTTCGACGTTCCCGCCACACTATCAACACAGGTCAGCCTTTCTCTGATTTTCGCTATTTTATTTTCAATCGTTTTCTGGGTTTGTTTTATTTCATCAACATATTCCTTTTTAAACTCTTCTTGTCCCGTCTCAAACTTTTGTGAACGAAGATTAAGGTCGGTCAAAAGTTTTAACATCTTTCAAACTGAAACGCCTGCTCCGCGTTCATGGGTCTAGGGTTTGATTCAACGTCGCCACAAGAGAGCAGCGATCGAAAAAAAAAAAGCAACCGATGTCGTAACACAAGACTGCAAGAAGTGTGGGCAGGGCAGTAGTAGCTTAAAATGGTCATCTGAGCGATAACTATAAAAAATGGAAACACTACGTACCTGAACGACGAAAAAGAAAAAGCAGATTGTCAAGCATTTCGTTTTCGCTGTTGCCAATCTGTCCACTGAATTAGTTGTCGAGACCGCGAGCATTTATTTCCTCGGGTGGCAGCGTCGATGTCCCACGTGGCCTCCCTGCATTCCATGGCGCCTGGTGGTTGAACGCAGCAAAGGTCGAGTCACACCAATGCGATTGACATGGCTCTGTCGTCGCGCAACTTTTCTGCGGGGTAACCATGACGCCCTTGAATTGATGACCGTTCCTAGCAGTATCAGTAGATTTTCCAAGGGGCAGCAGCAGGAACTGAACGAAAAAGAAAAACAGCTTGTCAAACATTTCGGCCTCGCTGCTGCCATCCTGCTCACTGAAGTAAGTAGTTGTCGAGACCGCGAGCATTTATATCGTTGTTTGTGTTGTCATTGCAGATTTATAAACTTTTTGGCGTCACCTATCGAAATTTTGAGGCAGCGACCATGGTGCGATATATTGCACAAGAACGCACTGGAATATTTGTTTTGCCTTGTTTTTCGTATTTTCTTTATGGATGCCTTCAATTCGGTGCGATATAAGAACGTCAGCCATAGTAACCCTGAGACGCAGGAATAATAAAAATTAAACGAACGAGAACAACGAAGTCTCAGGGTTACTATGGATGTCATTCACCAGCTCACCTGCGTTTTTTTACCTTTCTTCAATAAGAACATCAGGCCGCCAAAGAACGGCCAGCATCCTTGAGCCTTGCAGCATCTCAGACGGCCCACAAGGTTCCCAAAATAAAGGACGTCTCTTAACTTCCAGCGATTTAACGAACGCAAGAGCGATCGTTAACCCTAACTGGAGCTTACTGCGGAGGAGAGAGAGCGACGGAATTAGTGAAGGAGTAAATTGAGAAAGAGAAGGAGGCCGTATAGATGAAGGAGGAGGAGAAGGCTTTGACTATTCTCCGTTCATCCCTAAGCTGACAGTGCGGTGTAAGCTACGTGCTCGTTGGACCAATCATGTCTTTACCTTTCGCCACGTGATCGCGCTCTCGCCCTCACGCATGCGCAGAAAGCGGGGTCCGGTGATGAACAGGAGGCGGCTGATCGGTTCGGCAGCCGCGAAGCTCCCACCGCACTTTCAGCCCACGTGTGAACGGAGCGTTTAGAAACGCTTTCCCGGGCCCTTCGCTTGAAAGATTGATCGCCAAGTTGGAACGTTGTTTATCCAACAAATTATTCAGTTAGAGTTAGGCCGAGTTGCCTCAAGTGCTCATGCATAATGAGCTTTCGGGTCGGCGGTAGCGCGTCCCCGTTCCAGGGTTCTCGTCTGGAGCACCGATGGACGCGAGGAGGGCATCTATTGACGGGATTGTAATCCGGCTTTTATCGTGATTGTTTTAAATGGTCTACAACGGGCGTCGCCGCCCGCTGTAGGCATTACGTAATCAGGCGTATTGGTGGCGGCAGCTTGGCGCGCGCGTGGGAGCGGCGCGGTTTGCGTGTTTGCTCAATCGTAACTGAAATAGAAACTCAGTAGAAAAAAAAAAAAAGGATGGAAGGTGGTCGATGTTTGGGAAGGTCGCCCCGGAGCATATACCGGATGGCGCGTTTTCCGTTTCAGTTGGCCACTCTGCTTAATCTCTATGAAACTAGGCTGGGATGTGACTTTGAAGGGGACGCGTACATTCAAAGTAGACTGCGTGGCCTGTTCCACAGTGAAAAGGATAATGTGTCTTAATCCTACATTTAACGTTGGTACACACAGAATGCGCGGAGCGTTTAGAGCTGCGCTCGGTGAGCGTCGTCACCGTTGCGTCATGGTATGTACGTGACGTCATGTTGTCACGTGACGTCATTGTGTTATTTGTTGTCATTGCGTCACGTGGCGTCGTCGTGTTGTTTGTTGTCATTGCGTCACGTCGCGTCTTGGTGAACGCGTTATTGACGCCACGTGACACCGTAATCCACCGCGTGACCATGTCACGTCACGGCCTCGCGTGACTTCACTGTGTCAAGTCATAGGCTCACGTGACGTTACAGTTGACGTGACGTCACGTTCCGGTTGCACGCGACGTTACCCGTGACCTGACGCCACTGCGTCGAATCACCGGCGCACGTGACGCGACGGTTTCCCATGGCGTCGTGGGGTGACTCCAAGTCACTGTGTAACGTCATGGCGTCACGTGACGACCGTCGGACTGAGCACGTCACGGCAACAACGTCCGCTAAATTTAGAAAGAGGGTAAGCCTTCTAGCTTTGGCCGGGATGTGAACGTTTCACTTGGCGCTCCCTCGAGGCGAGACGTGGCACTTTCTTCGGTCCTTAAAGTCCCGAAACAAGTACACGTTCCAGCGTTCAAATGTGTCATTGCTACTCGTTTCTCAGCAAGTTTAACAGCAGCCAAAGCTACGATCACACGAAGCCAATTAAAAAGCACCAAAAGCGCATAGCCACGATGCTGGTCGTTTTTGTGCATCTGCTAACACAAACTAAACCGAACACCCAGAAAAAAAATAAGAGCGCCGGATAACGGTTTAATTACTGTGCTTAAATTACAATTGTTTGAGCTACACCAACTTACTATATGTTTTCTGAATCTCTGGACCTGACCTCTTCCGGTATGCTATTTAGCATCGAAGAAATTCAGAATAGTTATTGTGAAATCGGCAAATGGAAACGATGCAAAAACCAACATTCAAATATACCCGTACTTTTCAGTGCCGTGACGTCAGTGGCAGGCAGGCTTGCCAATCGAGCTAGTAGTCTAAAAAAATTGACTATGTCAAGCATTTGATGATAATTCAATGAATGCGAAGGTTCAAGCTAGCTGGAAAAGAACAACAATAATATTTCCTACAGAAGGGGAACAAGGGGAACAAGGACAAACACAAATCTCCAAACACAGCTAGGTGACTGGTGCGCGACTGGAAAAAAATTCGCCTGGTCCTGTTGTTGGGAGATTTGCGTTTGTCTTTTGTCCCCCTTGTTCCTCTTCTCCATGGATTATTATCGTTGTTCTTGTCCAAGTCGCTTGCACCTTTGCATTAGTTGCATTATCATCATAATCTTAAAATGCGGACTGTTCACCCTTGTTGGTGTTAGACTGCTGCCAGCTGTTAAGACCCGTTTGCTCCACTGACGTCTAACTCCTGGTTAGCTCAGTTGGTAGAGCGCTCCACTGAAAACTGGAGTGGTCCCTGGTTCGACACCAGGACCAGACGGACTTTTTTTTAGTCGCGCACCAGTCACCTAGTTATGTTTGGAGATTTTGTTTGTCTTTTGTCCCCATTGTTCCCTTTCTCCAGGGATTATTATCGATATCAAGCATTGGTTCCGCGTTCCTGCTCGGAGACTAGAGCGAGCTTTCAAAGCATTCATCTGACTACATAAAACCGCTTTGAATCAGTTAGGAACAAATTCTACTGTCCAAAGAGTGAACCCCTGCCTTTCGCTGGCGTCACTTTTTTGTTGTTGCCAATAAAAATTTCAGTTGAAAAAAAAAAAAAACGGTGAGGAACAAAATCGTAAATTCAATAACTTCGCGAAAAAAAATATTTTGATCTAATATTTGGTATACTATTTCAGCGATGTTTGTTGGTGTGTTTAGCATTTTTTCGGGTGAATCGGGACCCATGAAGAAATTGCCGGTGTACGCCTTTAATTGGTTTATCCGGTCATAGCAACGCACACAACCTTACAAGCGCCGTGACGATAAACTTTTGGCACTACTTGAGTGGCTCTGCTGAATCGTGGTCTTGGCTGAGGCTGGCGTAATGTGAAACGTAGTATACAATCCTACTTTGAAAGAGAAGGCAAAGCTCAACAAACAAGCAAGCCATTTTAGTTTGCTCACTATATACTCAACCTTAATATTTATAAATTTATATATTAGTAGCAAAGTGGGACAGTTTGGGGGATTAGGGTTTAGCCAATATTAATCCAAAGAAGGGGATAAATGGATTCTAGAATTTATGCCTCTTTTGTCATTCTGTCGACAAGCTTCCTGATGCCACATATTCTCGCGTGTCATTTTTGGTACATTTTTTATTAGTGGTCGGCGGGCTTCTAATTTGTTCTGCTGCCTTTATTAAGGGCAGACTAGAGGAGGAAAGGAAATTGACTTTGGTTGACATTACATACACTGCAATATTAGAAAGATTAAACCGTTGACAAAAGAAAACTGTCATAAGCAAACTAATAATTTCCTAATGGTAGGCTGGAATTACACGAAGGAAATTTAAAATCTTTGAGGAGGAATTTTGTTAATCTTCCTCCAGATTGCTATCGCACGATTCCGAACAAATATTATCCTAGCTAGGCAATTTTTTTTTTGCTGAAGTTTTTTTATTTTAACTTTTTCATTCAGTAATTATAATGTACATTTATATGTTTGTATCGTAATGAATTTAGTATAAAATTATTTTCAAAGAATATCAAACTGGTCCCTTTATAAATATAGAATATAAGACTAGAAAAAACGCGACGGAATTATATTGCTGCTGTCCTTCTTTAATTAAAAATATAAATGCCGATTCAGTTAATACACTCCAATTTTCAATAAAACATGTTCAAAAACACTAATGAACAAACCAACCCCCGTCTCTATTGCAAAAATATGAGTGTTCTTATTTTAATTTTGAAGAGAGAAGAGAGAGAAAGAGAGAGAGAGGATAAAATAAATACGGACTGTGGAGAGATAATTTTGAAGGTGAATTTGTGCTTGTTTTCTTTTACTTTTTCTTCCATAAATGATTTTCATATTTTTTTTTGTAATCGTCAGCACGACGTTCACTGAGAAACCGTGGCTGGGTTTTGTCAAATCAATACAAGTGTATGATTTTCACCCTTGTCTCTGCCTTCTGCCCCCGTATGTACAACGTGCTTCTTTAAAGATTGCAACAAAAATAAAAAGGCTTTTTAAAGAAAGAAAGAAAAAACTAATCTGTTAGACATAATATTATTGCTCGCGGAAAACGCTATGAGATTAGCTAGTGTGATAACTATCGAAATATGAACACCTTCAAATCGTTTACTCTTAATTATTCTTTCTCTAATCAAGTTTGTCACTCATCGGCAACATATGCCATGAAATTGTTAGATTAAAAAAATTGTGATTCCTGTTTTTGATGTCATATTTAGACTGTAAATGGACTGTCATACCGAAACTACGACGGAAAAATGACCAGAAAGCAAACCCAAAAGGGACGTCAGATGTCGCTGTTTGAGTTGAGAGTCAGTGAATCCGGGCCGAACTATCAGTGGCGCTACATATTTGAGTCAAGTGTTAGCGGAAAAGATGCAATTTCGCCACATTCTGTTATCACCCTGGGTTCTGGTATTTCAGGCTAGCTATCGACAAATTAGAGTTTGTTGAAATATGAAAACTGATAAGCTATTTTGATGATGAGATACTAATACCCAATTAAAAGGTGACGCATTGGACGTAATTTTTACAATGTAACTTCTTCAGTCTTTGTTTAATGACTTCTCCAATTATTACGTTACAAGCGTGCTGGTATGTTCACTGCGTCTGACAAGGTTAACTATACCGCCTCCCACACAAAAAACAACAACAACAACATAGTTTTCTATATCTTAAAACACCTTTATTACAAAGGAGTTTAGTCAGATCATATGCCCTCTATAGGTATAGCATATATTAAATATTGTAAGTGTATCACGTTTTTAATGTAGACGAATTGAGCTGAGCTGCTTATGAGAGGACTTGAGATATATTTTTGGGGCCTCATTTAACCAATGTGTTTTGGTGAGGCGTAGGAACGCCGCACACCACTCTGTTTTTTTTTTTGCTTTGCACAATATTTGCAGTTCTTTTTTGTGGCGCGAAAAATAAGCATAATAACACGAAAAAAGTGGCTTGAGCAAATTAAACTCTTACGTATCATATTTCATGCTTCTTTAGAGGAATAAAAAGTGGCAAGCTATGACTCGTTAATATGAATCACGTTAATATGGACACTTTGTCTTATATATGTATATAATAAAAAGTTCTGGGATGACCTATATATATTCCGGCGAAATACATGCTACGTTTGCCTTGTGATTATAAACGACGCTGTATCAGAAATGTTGTTTTTGTGAAACTCGGGTGTTCCGGGACAAGACTGAACTTATCTACGCACTTTCGGCAGCACTTATTACGCAGGGGGAGTTCACGGCCACACCGAGTCAAAAAAGAGTTTATCGAGAGGAGAAAGCTGACAAGAAACAGCAAAACAAATCCCCCATACAAAACAGTATAAGTTACGTCGTTCCGCCACAACGATTGACTCACTGGACCCTTAAAGCCGCTGTGGCAATACTGGAACACGAGAAAAGAGATACTCTGCAGGCATTCTTTGTGGCGTTTCTTTTTCTTGTGTCACAAGAAATACGTCTTTAGATATGTTCGAAGCATGCATATGTATGGAGCAAAAGCAAGCATTAAAGATGCTTCAGGTGCGTGCCCGGAAATACTTTTGTCATCACGCCTGCAGCGAACACCCTGTTTTTTGTATGATGGGGGAGAAATGTGACCGCGATTTATCTCCTTCCGTTTCTGAGCTTCATGAATAAACTTTGCATCCTATCTCGCAATTGATTCACAGGACGATAGACGCCAATGTGAACAGTCGCATGCGCGTCGACTTCTTAACGACAACCGAAGAAACGACAACATAAGAAAGTTCAAGTGAAAACCAACTTCATCCTTTTCTGTACATGAAACATATATAAGAGTTAATATCATGCGTGAAAATATGAAGATAACAGGTAAGAAGCTTTTACAAATATATAAAGGACAATGCCAAGGTGAACGCTTTTTGGGGATGCAAGGGTGTTAATATTAGTTCATAATAATCATGGGTGTGGGTCGATATAGTTCCAAGAAGAAAAACTCTAAAAATTATTGCGACTCCTGTAAGGTTATTGAAAGATAATAAAAAAGAAAACTTGTAGGACTTTTAAGCATCGCCATGAAGAGATGGAACGCGATTTATTTTTAATAATCGCTGACTGAATATTATGATTTTTCAGGCTACAAGTTTTATTCCCGTGTCTACCAGAATAAATGGAACCTTGAAAATTCTTCACGGTGACAGGACTCCACAATTTATTATTAAAAGTAAAAAATAAAATAAAACGTTTGAGATTTTTTTATGACCCGCACGCTTTTCATGTGAATGATAGAAAGGATGAATATATTCAAATAGCAGTTGTCAAACCTGTTGGATGGAGATAAATAAAAAACTTTTCACCCTTCTTCGTAAAGTGGGCTGCACCTATCGCTTTAATGTCAAAGGAGGTGCATCCTTTACAGGGAAACCAGCTCTGCGTTAAACTGATTTTCGGTTAGAGCGATGATGGCGACGATTTATTCCTACTACTGCGGTGGATACAGTACAGGCTAGGCTAGCTGTTTGCATATTTCTAAAGATTTTACATTCTTACTGTTTTATTAAGTTTTAGAAATCTTGAGTTCTCTGCTTCCTTCTTAGTTCGCCTATATTTAAACCTGATGCAGTTCCCTAAATTTTTCTGAATCAGCAAAAAAGAAAAAAAGAAAAGCTGTTTTGTTTTTAGGTTTATTCACAATTATTCAACTCAAATTACTGCCTACTTACTAGTCTGTAAAGACGGCGATACTTTTGTAATTTTCTGCATACGGTCACATCCGTTATTGGCAGGGTTTCGCATCCTTGTGGCATAGGAAGTCACAATGTCATGCGACATAATGGTGTCAGTGACGTCACCATGTCACGTTACGTCACCGTGTCCGCTAACGTAACCGTGTCACGTTGCACCACAATGTAACATGGAGTCATGGTTCCCACTGCATCACAATGTTAAAGAACGTTAGGGTGATACATGATGTAAGAGTCACGTCGCGTAATGACGCCACGTGATGGCACCTGACACCATGACGTCTGGCGGATAAAATTTTTGGACACATTTAACGGGAAAAGAATTCGCGAATATTGTCACCTCGACGCTAAATTTGGCGGGAAACATTATCCGCTAAATTTCGCGGGAAAAGTTCTGTGTGCGGTGTGATTGTGCGCCGTTTTATATTCTAGAGAATGCGCAGGACCTCGGCTGTCGAAGTAGTTACTTTGCATGAAATTAGACTCCAATCATAAATCTACCCGACAAAATGTATTACGATAAGTGACAATCTTAAAAAAAGTAAATACTGTAAACGACAGAATTTTCGCCGGGCCCAAAATTTCCGCGAATCGGGCCAAAGTTGAAAAATTAAAAATTATTCGCGGGTTCTAATTTTCCCCGAATCCAGATTGCCACCGGACCCCCCCCCCCCCCCCTTCCGGCCCGGTTGTCTTTCAATCTTTCGAGGATTCTGCGGCTTCAGTCAATCAGTCAATGTACCCAGGAAATGGAAGACGGCGGTAGGTTGTGTGACTAATGGTCCGGAAGTCACTGCCGTTACCCGCAGCTTCCAGAGACGCCGACAAAGGCTGGGGTTAGTGTTCACATCGGTTTTCTTTGATGTGAACCTTTCTCGAGTTCACTTTTCGAGGTCACACACTCTGCATGAAAAGGAAAACCGCCAAAGAAGGCAATGGGAGTCAAACCAGTGTATGTAAATAAGTTAAGGGTCCAAACTAACTGGGTCACGCACGCTTAACCTTTCTTGGGTTCACTTTTCGAGGTCACATACTCTTGCATGGAAGCCCAGCGACAAAGGGCGATGGGGTCCAACAGATTGTACATAAACCGACTCAAAGTGGGTTTAGCGGCCAATCAAACTTGGCTGCGTTCCGGGGTCGTCGACGCCAGCACGGTCTGTGTCAGTGCGGTACGTTTTCTTGTGCCCATCAGTCTGCTGTCCCTCGATATCCTTACTATGTTACTTCAAGCCAGTGGTCGAGAATGCATAAGATCATCATATGCCGGTACTGCCTGACCCACAGGTATGCAAGACCACACGTGATAAGCGTCCTTTACGTCGGCCAATCAAAGTGTTATTGCCGCTTCTACCGCCGTGGACTCCCGAAAGCGGAAACGAGGGCCCTACTCTGCTTACAATGACGAACTTAGATGTAAGATTGGAAAATATGCTGCGGAAAATGGGACAATTGCTGCAGTGAGGAAGTTTTCCGATGGAAGAGAAAAGCTTCTCAACGAGAGCACCGTCAGGGGATGAAGACCTCCTATATCCAAGCATGCAAGTCCTGTCATTCAAAAGAGCTTGGCTACCTTGCCTGGTAAACTTCGAGGTGTCAAGCCTGTGCTTGGAAAGCTTGGATGATGACGTACGGGCGTACATTGTGGAGCTCAGAGAAGGGGGCGGTGTTATAAACTCCAGGATTTGCATCGCTGCTGCACCGGGCATTGTGCGGGCTACCATGGCCACAATCTTGCCAGAGTTTGGTGGGACTCTCGTTCTCGACAGACCCTTGGCAAGATCTTTCCCTGAACAGGATAGGATTCGTCAAGCGTAAGGCCACGAAGACTGCGCGAAATTTTCCAAACGATTTCGAGGGTACCAAAAGAAGTTCCTGCAGGACTATCGACGAGAAGAGAAACCACTTCAGTATTCCCGACGACTTGGTGCTCAACTGGGACCAAACAGGTGTCAAGCTGGTTCCAGCCAGCAAGTGGACGATGGAGGCCCGAGGTTCCAAGCAAGTTGGGGTGGTTGGCTTGGACGACAAAGGAAATCTATCGTTTTGATGACCACGACGCTTTCTGGCAAACTCTTGCCTCCTCAAGTGTTCTATGCAGGCAAAACAGACAGGTGCCATGCCAAGGTCACGTTTCCAAATGACTGGGACGTGTGGCACAGTGACAACCACTGGAGCAACGAAGCCACGGTGCTGCGATTTGTCGACACTGTTCTCCTTCCGTACGTGGAGACATGCAGGAGTCGTGTGAGTGGTGCCAGTCAACATGCACTTTGAATTTTTGACATCTTCGCTGCACATCGTACGAAGAGTCTTCTGCAGAAACTAGCTGCAAACAACATTGAGTACGTCTTTATCCCGGCAAGCTGCACCGGACTCCTGCAACCGAACGACCTAAACATTAACAATGTGTTCAAGACTGCCATGATGAACCGCTTTACCCAGTGGTATACCGGATGTGTACAAGAGGTGGTGGAGAAAGGACAGAGTGCAGCTGACGTTAAGATCGACTTGCGAGCAAGTGTTATGAAGCCCGTTCACGCAGCATGGCTGATCGAAGTGTATGCGGATCTCGAGAACCGCAGAAGACACGATCCGAATCGGCTATACTCTGGCAGGAATTGTCTGAAGGTACCAAATAAACTTCTTGAGGTGAGCTGAATTCCGACTTATGGCGTTATTTACTTTAGGATACTTTCCATGTCATATTCACATATCGCGTATAATGATATTGTTATGCTTTTTGGACGCGTGTTTCCCCGGTGTCTCAATGCCGCTTTCAAGGTGATGAAATTTTTCCCGAATTGTTCGCGGGACATATTGTTCGCGAATCGGAGGCGGTTCGCGAAAATTAGGTCCACGCGAAAATTCCGTCGTTTACAGTAATTATTTGCAATTTAAAACGTTTTAATTGTAGTTGGAAAAGCCGCTCTGACGTTATAAAAACTATATTAAATAATTGAAGACCTCTATTTTGCTCATGCAGCTCATTCCCTCAATCTTATCTCTTTCTTCCCGACGAAAAGAATGGAGACCGAAAACAGGGTACAAACATATACTCTTTTTTTTTCTTTTTCGAACGTTTTTTTTTTCTTTTTAGGAAGAAAAACTTTGGTCCCATTCTCATTCTTCGAGATCCCTATCCCTGCCGACGAAACAATTTACGAGAAACCCTTCTTCCCGTACCCGGAAGTTTAATTGGGCAAGCTGGGAACACAAGAAGAACTAGCACAGGATACTTCCACTCTTCTGGTGGCGATGCGGAGAAGAAATCCCCACTTCTAAAGATAAACCTTGAAAAAAATAAAAAAACAAGAAGAAAACATTAACAGATCCGATTTGGAAGAGACAGTTGTATTTTTTCCGCGACCTCTTCGGAACTCATCCCCCTCCCCCCTTTCTCTGCAGTGACAACTGGTTCAAACGGAGTCGACATCAGCTCGGATTTTTACGCCTTTTCTTCTCCCAACCAAACTCTAGAAACTCATACCACCCCCCCCCCCCTCCCCCCAAAAAAGAAGCTATATTTGATGTGTTGTTTTTTTACCAGTTTTTTTTTATTTTGCAGATCCCATAAAAGTAGAGGAACAAAAAGTCTTGGGACTAGCAACGGCGCACAATCTTATTTATCGTCAAGATCGGAGGGGTAATACCTAAACACTTTCCTTGTCGCTTTCCAGTGCTTCATCCCTTCTCTCTCTCTCTCTCTCTCTTTGTATTATCTGGGTGTCGTTTACTTCTAAAAATGGTTCGGCATTTATAGACTTCTTCCCTTTCTCCTCCCTGGACAGTTACGTCTTTTTTAAACTAGAGCAACAATAATAAAAAAGGTAGTAAACGAATGGGCGAACGAACGATAGGAAAGGGCAATTGCACCAAGTCGACGGAGACAATGAGAAGAATACTTCAAAAGGGGGACCAATATATCTTGGATATCGTAAGGTACTAAGAAACTGAATCAAGCAAAGTTCAGTAAGCCGTAATGACTTCCAATTAACGCAATGACCTAATTTATAATACCTTATGCGCGTGAGGGGGGGTTGATAACGTTAATTACGATTGAGTTCAGACTTAAATGGACCCTAGGCTCACCTAAAAAAACAATATCGAGGAGAATTATTAAAAATTACTGACAGCGA
Source organism: Ixodes ricinus (assembly GCA_037355805.1). Lineage (NCBI taxonomy): Eukaryota > Metazoa > Arthropoda > Arachnida > Ixodida > Ixodidae > Ixodes > Ixodes ricinus. The sequence continues at coordinate 61,974 of JAZHYW010022512.1, forward strand.
CTTTTATCTTCAATATACGAAATACAGTTTTTGAGGAGCAACAGTTTAAATTTGTTTAGAAGTCATTAAACAGTCGTCTCAGGATATAAATATTCTATATAAAAATATTTTAGTTAGGTTTAACAGGAAAACTTACCTGGCACAAAGATAAAGTGACGCCAATTTTTCCTCTAAATTTAGCAGGAAACGAAATTTGTGAAAGGACACTGACGTCTGCTTACGTGTTATCAATTTTCACAAAACATTTTTGTGAAACTTCAGGTTCGGAAAGCGTTTATTTCCCACAAACAGGGGAGGGAGTTTGTAGATGAATGGCGTCGGTCATGTGATATATATATATATATATATATATATATATATATATATATATATATATATATATATATATATATACAGGGTGTTTCACGAAAGGTGGACAAATTCGATATTGCGAAAACTACGCGTCGCACCAAAAAAAGGCTTGTGTCGTCTTGGTCCTGGTACAGGGACCTATTTAGGAAAATTATCAAAGTCCGAGATAATTATATTGTTAATTATTTTTGCGTAATTAACTTTTTTAATATTAAGTTTAAGGGCATGGTTTCAATTAGAAAATTGCTCAGCATGATCGAAAAACACTAAATCAACAAATTGCAGAACGATAGAAGGCACGCGCAGCATTTTGCGGCTTTCTGAAAAAACCGTACAAATTCGACGGGTTTTTAAGTTTCGGTTTGTTATCGGAGCGCATCTCGGCCCTGGCAGCACCGCGCCCCGTGGAGAGATAGCGCAACCAACCTCTGCTGCGCTGTCATCGCGCGACGCAGCAGAGGCTGGTTGCACTATCTCTCCACGGGGCGCGGTGCCGCCGGGGCTGAGATGCGCTTCGATAAAAAACCGAAACTTAAAAACCCGTCGAATTTGTACGGTTTTTCAGAAGGCCGTAAAAAGCTTTGCATGCCTTCTATCGTTCTGCAATTTGTTGATTTAGTGTTTTTCGATCATGCTGAGCAATTTTCTAATTGAAACCATGCCCTTAAACCCAATATTAAAAAAGTTAATTACGGAAAAATAATTAACAATATAATTATCTCGGACTTTGATAATTTTCCTAAATAGGCCCCTGGTCCAGGACCAAAACGACACAAGCATTTTTTGGTATGACGCGTAGTTTTCGCAATATCGAATTTTTCACCTTTCGTGAAACACTCTGTATATATCATAATATTATATATATTTCCTTACAAATAGCCTCTGTGCCCTGAGGGGCATTACAGAGGGGAGTAAATGGTTAGTGCGAGGCGAAACTTGGTACTATTTGTGATTGTGATGATGCTAACGGGAAGGCCATTCCAGTCTACAATGGTAGCGGGTAGGAGAGTATGTTGGAATGCTGTAGAGGTAGCCTTAGGCCGGAAAACCTTGCATGAGTGGTCGAGTCTTGCTGAAATATAACTGGGAGGGCTAAGAAGGGAGTCCTTTTAAAGGTGCAGAATAATAAACTTTATGAAGAAGGCAAAGCGGGGAAATGTTACGACGCTAGAAAAGATTGGGAACGGTTAGTTGTTATTTCATTGCAGTGACATTAAAAAAAAAACAGCAGGAGTAGTGGGAAAGAATAAAGCGAACAGCACGATTTTGAACCGCTTCGATTGCATTTGTTAGGGCAGATTGGTGAGGGTGCTATATAGATGAAGCTTTTTCTAGTTTAGGACAAACAAGAGTGATATATGGAAGGGATTTAGGAAAGAAGGGACAGATTCAAATTTACAACGGATATAACCGAATGATTGGTTCGCCGAGGAAATTGTTTTATCAATATGAACATTCCAGGATATGTTGAGGGATGAATGCACACCTAGATATTTATAATGGTCAGCAGTCTGAAGGACAATGCCGTTAAGTTCTAATATAGTTATGGGCAGAGAAGAGGAGCGCGGAAAGGATATATGCATGCACTATATGCATGCACCAGTCAGCAATTCGACTATTCGACCATTTTCTCGTAAGCTTGTGCTATTCGGAACTTTCCCTCGCCGTCTCCTTTCAGCGATGTTCGAGGTTTTTTTTTCTTCGGTGATGTCGGCTGCATATACCGGGGGGGGGGGGGGGGAGAGAGCTGCCAGAAGTCTTGCAAAGAGCTAATCTCCTTTCCTAATAGCCGTAATATTTGTCATTTTTGTATAGGCTATGCTCCAGTCCTTCCTCGTGTGCCACAGCACGAGATTTGACTGTATCCTGGAGCATAATAAGCTGCGCCTACTCTTCGAGTCGGGCTATTTCAGTGAACATGGGCAAGCCGGTGGTGGTTCTCATCGTATAACTATTTAGGACATCCAGCTTTGTTTATTGTGTCGCCTTGAGGTTGTAGTGATGCGCACCGTATCAGACCCGGGAAGTCACCAAGGCAGCCACCATGCTCCGTGCCACATTTTCTGTTGCACCAACCCTTGCGCTACAGAGTCTCCAAATGATCCCACGCACGGAGTGGCAGTGCTTGTTTTTTTGTTTCAGCATTCCTCTCCTGTACCGCTCTCCTAAAAGAACAGTCCAAAACTTTGACCAAGTTTGACGGAAGAATCCCTTTCCCTGCCGGCACAAGGTTGAGTTTCTCTCCAATCCTGTCTGGCCTGTGCTTTTTGAGATCGAGGACTACGTAGTTCGTTTTTTCTGGAGATGCCTGGAATGCCACTCTACGCAGGTGACTCTCGATGGTGTCCAGCACGGCTTGCAGGGTTTCTCGCAGCTCGGAGATGTGGCCATCCCTTGTCCAAATGGTTACATCATCGGCGTAAATCGCGAAACCGAGTCGGGATATTTCTCCGACTTGATGTTGTAGTACCGCTAAGACTAAGTTCAACAGTGTTGTAACTACTGTATAAAAATTTGGTCTATTTTTCCTATTCATTGTTTATTGTTTTTTTCGGGTTGTGCTGAGCATTGTGAACCGGTAATGGGGCCACGTCAAGGCAAAACATATCTGCCTTTTGCCCTGTTATCAGAGACTGTAAAGTCTGAATAAATAAAAAGACAAACAAATAGCATAGGTCGAGAGTACAGAGTCTTAAGGGACTACGATCTTGTTTGGCTCCGACTAGGTACGCTGTTCCCGCATCGTACATTGTATGTGAGGCCTTCCAGGAAAGCCCTTTTGAAGTTCACTGGTCTTCCGATGATGCCCAGGACCTGAGCTCTTCCGATGACTGCGGCGTAGGGAACCGAGTCGAAGCACTTCCTTACGTCAATCATGACGACCTTCCTGATTACTTCCTTGCGAAGTTTTTCTAGTATGTCTCGTGAAATTAGGGCAAGGCTTTCCTGCGTACCAACTCCTGACCAAAACCCAGTATGGACGGCGTGGAACGTTTTGCCGCTCTCAAGAAGCCCTTCAATCCGGCAAAGAACAGTCCGTTCCATTACATTGCATGTGTAGGATGTCAAAGAGATCAAACGATAGTTCGAAATGGTTTCCCTGACTTTCCCTGGCTTGGGTGTAGGCACCACGCTAGACTGTTTCCACTTTTGTGGGATCTTTCCGGTTTTCAATAACTCGTTGATACGAATTAAGAGGTCTTCCTTGGCGTGGCCCGGTAGATTCTCTAACGTGGCCATGGTAATCTGGGCAGGGACAGGTGCAGTGGGAAATTTCCCGGAGTAGAGAGCTGCTTCCAGCTATCCTCGAGGGAATGGGCAATCCATTGCAGGGTCTGGTGCCAGCAATTCGATGGCGTATTGGCTAGGTTCAGGTTTCATGATTGGAGGTGTTAGGGAGAAACGTGGTCTCCTACCATATCTGCCATTTGGTCCTCAGTTTTGTCCATCTTCAAGACAAGTGATGGCATTGTCTTTTTCTTCATTTTTTTCTCTTGCCCAGCATAGCTTGGGTAGTTGCCCATAACCGGGCCATCGATATTTTCTTTGAAAGCGAGGAGCAGTAGTATAGCCATCCATCATCTCCAAGTATTCTGGCGCATAACTTGACTTCTATCGTGGCCTAAGTTATGTGTCTCCTTCTGGTATAATCCTTGGGCCTTTCCTATACTACTGTAGAGCTTATGGTTTTTTGACGCGCAGCTTCAAGAGCTGCGGTCTACCGGCTTGAGCGGCGTCGGCGTCGCCGTCGGCAGATTGCTACTGCGCAGTGCATGTATGTGGACATATTCCACGCCTGACCTCAGTGGTGCATGTTGTGGACATGCACAGCGCGATGCGCCTACCCCGTTTCACCTCGAGGTCACGTGACCCGCCGGAAAGGCTACAAGCGCGAGCCCTTGCTCTATGGCACACCTAGGTCGGCACCCGCCTCCCGATGTACCAGTGCAGCCGCCCACCCCATGAGCTCGCGTATTGATAGCATGAGCTGCGGTACGACGAGAAGGTGAGGAGGAGTGAGAGGTAGTACGCCTGCCCTGACAGTAGCGTTTCCCTCCGCCTCGGGCTCACGAGCTCGCTCCAATTCGGCGTTACAGGGAGTTGTAAGACGGCTTTCGATTTTCTAGCTCACAACTTCGAAGAGCTGGGGCCTGAACCTGGTAGGGGTGGGTTTGTTGCTAATCCAGATTGCGTACTATGTAGTAATGTATATGAATAGTATTCCAACCTCTCGTATCTGTACCGATAATGGTGCAGATAATCATAAATGCCCGCAAGAATTTTCAAAGTTCGTTCGAATGCCAAGGTTGAGCTGCCTCCCTGTTTTTATTTTCAATTGGCTTTAAGGACTAAAGAATTTTTGGCCAATTACGGCCCTCATTTTTTATTTTAAATTGGATTAAAGCTGTTATACCGTCAGGTGGTGCAGGTCGAGAGAAACAGTTTATTTTCTTTATTTTTAACTCTCACTTAGAAATTGAGATAATGGCGCTCTTCAAAGCACAAAGCAGCTTGTCGCCGCTTCGAAGTCATTCGCCTCCAAAGCGTGTGTGTAATAAAAAAAATAAAAACGATCGAAGAATGATTGTTTCCTTATGTGTCCGATAACCATCTCCTCTTCTGGTACTTCACATATGAATCCACAACCCAAGTGAGGTCCGGGTTGGTGTCACTTTGCCTTTCGAGTCACGATTTCCTTCTTGTTCGCCAGGTGTACCTTGAAGGTAGTCATCTCCTCTATGAGCTCTTCCGCTCCCCTTTCCTCTGCTGTGTTATCCCCACATGGGGTGGTGCATGTTCAAATCTCCGTCGTACCATTTATGTGTACGGATGAGATTCGTTGTATAGGTCCCGTGTCGTCAGATCACGTGGCATCAATTTCCTCTTCAAACTGAATTCGTGTAAAATTAAAGTGACGTCAATTTCCCCGCTAAATTTAGCCGGGAACATGAATTAGTCTGTAAGTCTCGTCATGTCAGGTTACGTGACATTCATTTTCCCGCGAAATTCAGCGGAGAAACTGAATTGGTGCATTGGTCACGAGATGTCACTCTACACTCTAAATTCAGTGGAAAGGCGCGCAGAAACAGACTGATTGATTGACGAAAAGAAACAATTGGTATTCAGGTTTCTTCTCAAAAGCATTTAATGCTTTAAAAGGTGCACTTTGCAAAAGTTTTGCTTGCGGGCGTTGCTGTGACCACCGTTTCGCGTTATCTATATTGTTCGCTCAGCATCAACCGACACTCGACGTCGCGTTAGACGGGATGTTTTAGGGTGGGATTCCCTAATTTCCGTATTTCTTCCACGCACAAACCTGCTCCAGCTGACGACGCTGCTCACGTTCGTTTACTTTGCCATGCACGCGTCACTGACGCAGATCCTACATATACTTTATTCAAGAAACACCTAGAGGTCGTTCTACTTCATTAGGGAGGCACATGTCTGGAAAACAAGTTCACGAAGCGCAAGTGTTCAAGTCACGGGCGTTTAATAATGGAAGATGACTGTTTCCCAATTTCCATCTTTCGTTTCTTATTGTTTCGCCATATAGTCGATAACGGCCTAAGAAATGCTGGGCGCGCTTTTTTATGTTAACGCTTCTTGTTCTGAAATTTCGGAGCAACAATAAAATGTTCGGGACTCGTCACACCTTGCGTATTTTTATGTTATCAGTGAGTGGGCAAGAAAAGCACTGCCCAGGCTATGAACGTCACTATAATTTTGAAGATATGAAACTAACGTGAAATGCTACATCACAAGATGTCCTAGGTGAACCAATATCTCAAGAAGATTAACATAAACCGAAAGTATATATATCATCATTCGTTGTCGTCAGTTAACCATTTTTCGCTCAAAACGAGACGCCATAAATGTCTGGGCAAAGCGCGTTCGAGTCAACAACAACAACGATACAAAATATAAGCCCACGTTATGCGGGCACGATAAATGTTTTATGATTAGCTTTCAGAATGGCCGCTTAAATTTCCAGCATCGTGAAAGAGGAAGGACAATGGTAATCTCTTTTCCCCAAGCATCGAGCAAAGCGCTTTTAGACCAATTCCCATAACCGTTACTGTCTTATCCGGCCACCCATAAAGCAGTCCGCCATAAAATAAACAAACAAAATACCATAAACGTAGGGAAGAGGAAGAAACAAATAAATAAAAAAGTTGCAGGGCGAGTAAGACGCTAGCCAATATTAAGTCACAAAGTGCCGCGCTTGACATATATACGCAGTAGCTGTTATTTCGGAAAAGGCAGAATAGACGATGCAGTAGAAAAAACAAAACAAATATATCTTCTTTTATCTCTCTGACCGGACGGACGGGACAGGCTGCCGTGCACAGCTCCAGTGTTGACGACGTGGACAATTCAGATCGGAGGGGAGGGAGCGGGGGTGGAGAGAAGGCAACTTTTATGCGGGTCTAAACTCCGCCAGACCTTATCGCCACTGGGCAACAACCGAGAGCTTTTACCCTCTCCCCTCTTACCGCCCCTACCCTTCAACTAACCTTGCGGGGCAACGGTTTCGCCTGCACGAGCGTTAAGTCTCTCCCGCTTTCTCGTAAAAGGCTCCCAGGGGGTTCGCCGAGGGCTGGCACTCACCGACGAAGCAACCAGCCCGTCGTCGTCGTCGTGGCCGTCGCTTTACACGTTCACCCCTTAACCTGACGACGCGGTGGGAGCTAGCGCTCGCCGAACCAAATGAACCGCTTCCTTTTCGTCACCTGACCAAGCCCTCTGCGCGTGGTTGTGGGCCGCAGCATAAGTTCGTGGTGAAGGACTGACGTGCGACTGGTCCAACGAGCAGGTAGCCTCCGCCGAACTGTCAGCTTGGTGGTGAACGGGCTATAGCCATCTCACAGTCCACACTAGTGCGCTCAGGCACGGAAAACGCCGATTATTTATAACGCATATAGTGGATGGTAGGGGGCGTGAAATGGGAAAGAGTGTGTGTGACAGAGAGAAAGAGAGAGAGAGAGTATCAGGACGAGACGGATGCGCGCTTTATCGCCACCTACTTGCCGTTGATCCCCTTGCGTCTCTCACACCTTCTTCCTTATTTATTTACTCCCTTATCTCCCTCTCTCTCCTCGTACGCACTATACGTTCCTTCTTTTTATCTCCGAAAAATAAACTGCCGGGACTCATCTTAACGAGTTTAAGAAGCGGCTTGAATGGGACTGATAATGGGTTCGGCTTCGCCGTCGTACACACAGGTCGTGCTAGGGAGACCACCTCCCTTTTCTTTTTATACTTTTTTTTTCTTTTGGAGGGATAGGGTGAAAGGGGCTTTGTTTCTTCCGTTTCCGCTGGAGGCGAGCCACATCCACATCTTCTCGTTTATTATATTATTCCGGTTGTTATTATTAATAGCTCTTTTTGTAGCCTCTCTTTGTAGCGGTTGTGGTGGTAGCGCTGGTGGTTTCTCGCCGGTGCCGACAGACGAGCCGTTTCGAAGCCCACGCCATTATGGAACTGCAGGGCCGAGATTTCCTTCGCCCGAACGCCCCTCCCCCGTAAGCCAGTGCGAGCCACGGAAAGGCGCCTCGGAGTTGTATAAATACTTGTCTTTTGATGTATGCTCTGTAGATAGAGGAGAAGTGGGCAACGGCCTACGAGAAACGCCATTTTCTGAAACGGCCTTCTCTTCTCTTCCGAACGTTTTTGTTTGTTTTCAGTTTTTTTTATATTCTTTTTGTGTTCACTATGTTGAGTGCGTTCCTAGTAAAAGTCTTTATCCGCGTCAAGCGAAAAACAAAAAAGCAATGCTGAAATAAAATAGCATCCCAACTTACTCCTTACCTCTCCTTATCAAATAAAGCCTTTTTTTTTTATTAACGACAAGGATTCGGCAAGCTGCAACTCGACGAATCAAGTTTTGAACTCGCTCGGTTATTACGAAAACCTTTTAAATTTTTGTTTTCACTCACTCCTATCTTATCTTTTTTTTTCTTTCACGGACAAGCGACCTGTTGAAGTTGATGAGAGAAGAAGAAAGAAAGAAAGAAAAAGAGCGAGAGAGGAGACTCTACTCCGTTTCTCATCTCACGATGGACAGCAGCGGACGTCACGAGCCTTCCCCAGCCTATCCGAGTCTACTACCTGATCACGTGACTGCGCGCACGGCGCAGCGTTTCGGCCTTACCCATCGGGTCACGTGACACTCAGCACGGTATTGAATTGGCTTTGATGGCCCGTAGCATTCCCCGTGCTCTGTCGCAAAGAAAAAAAATATATACATATAATATATCGTAGTGTATAGTGAGCGGCATACGCAAACCCCATATGCGGGCTCTTCTGTGCCGTACTCGATAACCAGAACAACAATAACATGCAACTAGACTGCAGCGCCCCCTTCTTTATACTATACGCGTGTATCTATATATACATATATATTTTCTATATCTATATACATATATATATATATATATATATATATACATATATATATATATATATTCCCTGCTGGAGTGTTACGCAGCCAGAATGTCTCTCGAGGGTGGAACGGTCCGGAAAGATAAGGGGATGGGAAGGGAGTTTGTACGTGACTCTTGTTAAAACAACCCGAAAAAAAGAAGAAAGGGTTGCTTTGTCGACTTTGTGGGGTAGAGTGGTGGCTCCTAAAAAATACAGGAGTAGGTTTGTATAGAAGGAGAGGCCATATAGAAAAGGAGATACAGAGGATAAGTGAAGAATAAGTAAAAAGGACGATATTTCTTGTTTTATTTCGTTTGAGGGTTGTTAGTTTGTGGTTGGGGAACGACGGCTGCGATAAGGGCTGCTGCGATACAACCCACTGCCCTGGGATTGAGAGTGACGTGTTTCCGCGGTTTACATTATTTTCACGTGTCAGTGATATATTTTTCTTATGTTTTTTTTTATCGTGAGGCGTGTTTTTTAGGTTGTGGTAAAACGGGATAAGAAAGGAAATGGTTCACAAATACCTGCAACAATGCGGCGCGTATCGTATTTAAAAAAAAGAAAAAAAGATCAGTTATGTTTTCTTGCAAAAGCGGCAAAATTTTATTTTCTCGAGCCTCAACATTGGTTTAGCAAATAAGCAACATCATCTTCGGTGGCTATATGTGTTGGCATGTTACTCCAATCGATTGTTGTTCGCGGTATGAATGAGTGCGCATAAAATATTGTCGCGAAATTGTGCTCGCGCGGGTGTTTTGTTTTGTGTTTTTGCCTTCTCTGAGAGTTCGTTCGTCTCCGCGGATCGGGCCATGTGTTCGGTCGGAGTCTCGGGGGCCACCGAATGGGGACGAATGTGAACATAAACGAGCACAGTAACGCTACACTTTGTTTACAGAACCCCGCGTTGGAAATGTTTTGTATTGTGTGTGTTTGCTTTTGGGATCTCTACTTCGGAGATGGTTTTGCTCTGTGTATGTATAACTTAGATGTCTACTGGTGTGCTTTTTAGTTTTTATGGTTGTCTCTTGTGAGCTTCGCTGGAATGTGTTTTGTCTCATGTATGCGGTGGTTTTTGGAATGTTCATATTTGCTTTGGGCTTCGAGCCTTTTGATTGGTGCTAAGAAAACCTCTCTTGATTGGTCCTTCCAAATCTTTCTGATTGGTGGACTGGAGGACCCCAGAATGCTGCTGAACCCAATATAAGCGGCCACCGAGGGGCCATAAGGCACTTGGCGCCCGGACACCATGCCGTGAAGATCATCCCTGCCTCTGGTGAGCAACCTGCACGTCCGACCCCCTTCGGCTGTGGAGTCGTCCGCCCGCTAGCTCGCAAACTTGGGACCCCTTACGGCTGTGGAGGAGTCCGGCTCGCCCGCCTTGTGTGGAACCTTGTTTGTCGAGTTTGGCTGTGGTCAGGGCCCCCGCTGAGGTGTGTGTGGTCGAGGAGGACGGCAGGGAAGTCGCCAGAGGTTAGGAGTATTCCTCCCAACATTTATTGACGAATTGGCCCTATCTGTTGTAAAAGATTTTATATCCTATCGCTTAAATAAACAGTTGTTTGTTAACATCAGTATCTTTCATTAACGGAGAAGAAGAAGAGACACCTATATATTTTTCTTCGTTACAAAAGTGGTGGAGGTTGCGGATTCTTATTTTCTCCGCGACAATATTAGTGGCATGTGATGTGTTTAACCCTATTATTTGGAATCACGACGTGAAACGATAACATGAGGTTCCTGAAAAAATATCATCGTGGAGCGATTCGTGATGATAAAGTTTGTGAAGCTGTGTTGGACAAGCAAGTTTACGGCGATATGATAAGTCTAGCAATGGGCACTATCTTTTAAAAGGCGACTCCGATCGAAAACGAAACCAAAATAAATTACTGGTATCGCTTTCGTGGCACCAAATATGATCACAGCCGAAATATTGCGTCAAAGTGAAGCCGCGTACTCCATTAAAACCGCCTTTAAAGATACGACCAGCTGCTCTTTAGCGGGCGGCAGGCAGGTTAGCTTTAAGTCAAGGAACCCTGGCACAGCACCCTTGTGACGTCACGCCTCGTGGTGGAGCTGCGGTTGATTAGTTGCACCCAACTTATTAGATTAGCTTAGTTAGGAAACTGCTCATAGACGCTGTTTGCACGAACAGTAACCCCCCCCCCCCCCCTCACTCACCACGACTCGCTTCCCGTCGTTCGACACGCCGGACGGCTGCTACAGTAACTGCAGTGTGTTCTATGGAATACGAATGTTCCGAAGCACAGCGTCTAGATGGCGTTCCACCATACTCTATGTAACACGCACTTATGAAACGAAAATATAGATGGCGCTTCAAACGACGGGAGGCGAACTGAAGTGTGAGAGGGGGTTACCCCCTTCCGCAGGAGTTCCACAACTGAGGTAATCTAGTAACGCTGGTTGTACAGCGTACCGCAGCACCCTCGTGACGTCACGTCGCTTCCGTACTATTATCAGTGCTGCCACCTGTCTAGCAGATAGTTTCGGTTTTGCTGGAGAAGCCCGTAACCTAACTTTGAGCCGTGATATTTATAAAACTACACACATTATCGAGAAGAAAAAAATACTTGAAATTCAGGGTCTTTGTTTTAGCTGAAAACAGCCGTAAAGCCCCAATTAAAAAAATATTGACCAGAGTCGTCCTTTAATTTTGTGAATAATCTAAAAATAAATAAAAATGAAAAGAACAGCTCGGTTTTGCAGACTCAATGTTATTTATTACGTAGCCTGGTGAGTATCCCATATCGCTGAAGCATATCGAACTTTGAGGTGAATTAGTGTGATGTTGGTAAATTTTCTTAAATCTTCTTGTGCTTTAGATATGGACCCCGGATTTACCTGGATATCACCACCGAGCAAGAAAAGGTGCCAAAGGTACAGTACGGCTGCGCCAACATGTTTCGAAATATGGGATGGCCACGGCAGCGACACAAAACAAAAACAAAGCACATTATTTTTTGCGGCAACTGTGCGTATCGTATAGTAACCAACCTGTAGATGCATGACGGATGAGAGTGGCATGAGACCCGAGGTACCGTGGCCCGAAGCATCGCTGAAGTGAGCGTGCGAGTTCGGAGTGGTTGCATCAGCCGACATAGTCACCTGTCGTCGACCGAAATCGGTCGATGTGCCGAAACAGGGACGTGAACTCGAAGCCTGCGGTGGACACGAAGATGAGTTGGAGTCCATCGGTAGAACTGTTCAGGTAGCCGCTAGCATCCACGCGCACCCTTCCCTCTCTCGTGGGATGCTCGGCTGAACCAGAGGGACGGCCGACTACAGGTCTGGGGTAACGAGCAACGAAACTTGTAGAAGCGAAACGGGTGAGCGTGACATGCAGGAACTGCGATGCCGTGGCCCGAAACGTCGATCAAGTGGCCGCACTTGAGAGCGATTGAGTGAGCCGACGTAGTCCCATGTTGCCGAAATGAAATACGCTGAGGTCTCCGAACAGGGCGGTGACCGCGAAGATAGGCTGCAGTCCATCGAAAAACTAGTACTATTCAAAAACTTTATGTCAAACGTTATAATATTGGGGCAGTACAGCAATTGTTCCCAACGGTGCGCAAGTGCAATGGTGTGAGGCGAATGCTGTGAAAGCTCACGCCAGTAAAACAGCCAAAAATAAAACCGCGCAAAATGGTATTTCAAGAAGGATGCCCGACTTGAATGTTATGAAAATGAGACGTCACCTCACTAGAAAGCGGGGAAAGTTTGTATCCTGGTTTCGTAATAAACGTCCTTTGACATTTTTTCCGTAGATATCTTTTAATATAAATATAATAAATAGCATTCCGGGAACCATGAAACTTGGGTATTCCGAAAATATGTTAACCTTAAGTGACATTAAAAAAAAAAAACTGCGGGAGTTTGTTTTGATTGAATTTTAGTTAGCATTTTTGTTTTTTACGAGCAAAACGTATATATTTAGAGTTTTTCTTTTTGCGGTTGTGTCGTAATATTTATCAGTTTCCCTCTTTTGCAGATACAATATAATGTCCGAAGTTTTCACACGAATAAAGATTATTGCTTTTTTGCTGATATCAGCAAAATTATCGGAAAAAATTCCCTGCTGAATTTAGCGGAAAGCTTTCTCCTTCCCCGAGGTCACGTGACCCCTCCCCCAAGGTCAACGTGATCCCTCCCACCAGGGTCACGTGACCCCCCCCCCCCCGAGACGTGACCCCCCCCGCCCCAAGAACACGTGACCCCTCCCCCAAAGGGAGGAGGAGAAGGGAGGGAGGGGGAGGGAAGGGAGGAGAAGGTCAAGGAGGAGGACGAAGAGGATGGAGAAGGGAGGAGCAGTAGCAGGGAGGATGTGGAGGTGAGGACGAGGGAGGAGGGGTATACCCCTCCCCTCAGTACCCTTCCCTCCCCCTCCCCAAGAGCTGCGCTCCAATTCGGCATTACAGGGTGTTTTTAACGCGATATTTATTTTTTAAGTAGCCACATTCGCGAAAGCTAGATTTTCGCGACAATGAAGTCGTTTACAGTAATTGAAGGCTATAAAATTAGCTTTGAAACAAAATTTTTTTAACATCACAAACAGCCAAAGTAAGTTTCTTGACAATCAGTGGATGAATCATCCAAGTTTATGGCCGCCCTTTATATTGCTATTTTTTATCAACGCTTAAAGGCAATACTATTACACTTTATAGCTGACCATGTAATTAATTCGAATAACAAAATTTCACTGGCCATTCCTTGAAAACAAGCCCTACATCATTGAAGACACGAGTGGAAGTTCCTCAAAATAATTCATAAATCATACGTCAATGTCCGATTTTTATACATCGCGGTAAATCTGATGCCCGTACCTGTATCTCGTTGCGGTTCTTAGATACAGAATTGACGACTTCCTCTTAACGCATTCCCCCGTCACCACCAGGACTCGTGCTGTGGTGAAACCTCGATTCAGAGGCACCAGCTGTAGAATCCAGTCACTCGACCGCATATGTCCGCCCTCATTTCTGAACACATCGACCTTAAGTTTATTTGCGTAGTCTTGAGCTAGTGTTGAACTTGGGGTTTCTTTTGACGTATATATGGAAAATTGTAAACGAGTCCGAAGTATCTAATCACACGCTGATTAAAGGAGGGGATAAAAACTCTATTAAGGTACATTTATTTTTGCTAACCCGGGTATTGCTTTTATTGCACTAGCACCTTGCTCGCTTTGTCTTCAAGTAAAAAACAAAAAACACATAGGTGGTGGTTTTATTTTTGTCGAGAGATAATACAGGCGATACCGCAACTGATAAATTTCGAATTGGCAAGAAGAAAAATGTTCGTCACACGTCCACATTCGTAATTTTAAAGCTAAGGTGCCACCGCGCTTTGGAAATTTATTCTTGCTCCAACCTCCGGGGGGGGGGGGAGTTGTTCTCATGTTCTCAGAGTTTCCCCCTCCCCCTCATTATCGGAATTCATTTTTGATGCCAAACCGGAAATCGGCGGTTATTGCGGTTTATATTGAAGAAAACAAGAGAAGCGTATGAGATTTCAGAACCCCCAGAGATGTGCGTGATCCTAATACTTGGATGACGTGTCAGTACAGATTAAAGTAGGAAACGGAATAATAAGTATACTTCCCCAAAAAAGCTTCGGTGGCCCTTGCCCACGATTCCGAGTCAAGAGGTCCAACGCGTCAAGAGGTCCAACGAGTCAAGAGGTCCAATATTGGACCTCTTGACCCGTTGGACCTCCTGACGCGTTGGACCTCTTGACTCGCTGTGGATCTCTTGACTCGTTGGACCTCTTGACGCGATGGACCTCTTGACCCATATTGGATCTCTTGACTCGTGCCTCGATGTGTCAAGAGGTCCAACGCGTCAAGAGGTCCAATATTGGATATCTTGACTCGTTTCATATCTTAATGTAAAGTATGTACAGGCAAAGGGTGTTAAATAAGTAGCAGGCAAAAAATAAAAAAACTACGAGGGCACTTAAGCTTTTTTTTATGATGTGGGAATGCGTGAGCACTAGCTTTGCCCGAGTTGTGTTGCCGCAATGGATAGCGCACTAGTTTCACGATCAAGAGGGCCTATGTTCAAAACCAGGCCTAGGTTCGACACCAGGCCTAGGTTCGAAACGAGGATGGTTTCGTGCTCATGTACCAGAGAGGTCACGTGACCAAATTTCTTTCCGGTTTGGTCACATGATTAGATAGGTCACGTGACCAGAGAGATCAGGTAACCAGAGATATCACGTGACCAGAGTTTCTTTTCTTTATTGTGTTGGACAAGTCTCGGATTTTGACGACAGATTTTGCCGACGGCTTTTTCGCTGACTGAGCCAGGTAATGCTCACGCATTAAAAAAGCAGACAACAGAGATGCTAACAAATAAGGCGGAGAAGGAAAACGCCGGAAAAAGAGAAAAAGTTAAGCTGTGAAGACTTCCCCACGACAGGGGTGATCTCACGAACACGGCTTTGATACATCGTTTCTGTCCGGTGATGAATTCAGTGTCCGTGCGTATGACCCGTGATTTGCTTAATTTCGGAAGCGACAAATATGCGCGCGCTGGGCTGTGGGGATCACATGCTGGGCACTGGATTTTTAAACACTGAAAATCATTGTTGTTATAAACTATCAAGCTTTTCTACCCCTGACCACAAATGTCGTAAATCTGCATGTCCCGTGTTTCTCTCCCCCGCGAATATCGAACACGTCACCGGAAATGTCTTAACATTCCATGATTTGAGATGCCTTTTTTGTTTGGGTAGTGACTACTTCGACATCCGGGTTCAAAATAATTGTAAAACTACTTTGAACACATCTTTCGACACATACAAAAAATATGTCCATAGTTATTTGCTATTTCGACGTCTACCATCACACTAAAGCACTATTATGGCGTTTGACGTCAGGATAACTGAAGATAGTTTTTTTTAATTTCTGTGACATCATTTTCAAAAGTTGTAGTAACTGTTTAAATTTGTTCAGGTCCCGTCAAAATAGCTTCCTTTATATTTTGAAGTCATTGGTCTTCGAAGAACTTGAAGAGACAGGTTGCCCTGGCGCAGCATGGCATGTAAAGTCAGTCATTTTTCCATTCGCCATTGCCTAGCACTGGACACACTAGATCTATCGGCTTCAGAGATCGACGTGCTTTACGACACGAACTGTTCTTCAATCGATTTCAATCTCTTATGACCCAATTTTCTAAAAATGATTCAGCAACTAACCCACCATCTTACAGTTCCACCCGACTAACACATCGCGTAATTTCAACTAAAATAAAATTATATCGACAGGCAAGTGTTAGGTAATTCATGTCAAGAATGTTTAATCATGAAACGTCCCGTTTCATGGTTTATTTCACAGCATTCTCAGAAATAAAGAGCAGTAAAGGAGTTACATATCGCTAGCATGAGTGGCTGCTCCGTGCTTTTTGAGCAAGCCAACGGTCCAGATTAACCCGGTAGCTTGCAGCGGTCACAACGTTTCAAGGAGACACTGCTCGCATTTATTTGCGGCACTCTATTTGGCGCCAAGTGGCGTAATTCGAGCTCGTTTAAAGACGCCCTCCAATGATACTTTAGCTTCTTCTCATGTTGTGTAATTTACCTCTTTAGTGATTCGGTGAACTCAGTGAATAAGAACTAAAGCATAAAACAGTAGCGCATCATATTTTTAATAGAACATAACGAGAACCCGGGACTGGACCAAGTTACCGAAGAAAGTATTTGCGATCACAAATACTGAGGTGCATGAAAGGTAAGGCTTAACGCGAGATGCTAAGGTAGATTTGTATTTTATATCTCGGGAATTTGACAGACACTTCCGTAGAAATGGCACAAATGTGTCCTAGAAGAGAGTGACTGAAACACAGATACTAAATTCTACAAGCCCAGAATATGTCGCCAGGCACTATTCATTATTTACACTCAAATCAATATACATTGTGGCAAGCAGTATCTGTCTACTTTTCGCCAATAGCTATGTAGTAGTTGTATTGTCCAAAATCATTCAAATAGGTCAAACAGTCAGTAACCGTGACAAGCACTCATTAATAGCAATATAATTATAACCAGAGAAGATAAAAATAAGGCTCGATGGACCTCTTGACGCGTTGGATCTCTTCACTCGGCTGTCACGTGGCTATTGGACCTCTTGACTCGTTGGAGCTCTTGACCATAAGCGCTTCAAGGGCTGCGTCTGTGTTCCGGGCAGACACAAAACAGAGCTGTAGATGCAAAATATTTTACCACAAAGCTTGTTTTTCTTTTCTTTTTTTTAATCAAGGACAGCTCGGATTTGCGGATGCTGGGTCTTGTCGATTATGATCAAACTCGCTCGAGGGTAACTTCTCGGGGTTTGTCGGTACATACTGAAAACTGGGAAGCCATTTTTAAGAATAGACACTTTTCGAAAGTCCATCAAGAAAACTGTCGCTATCGTCATATTTTCGGTATCGCCTCCTCAGCGAAGCGTGTGATTAGATCCGACCTCCATTCGAACGCTGAAGCAATACCAGTGTCTAATGCATATTCAAAGTGCATGCGTAAAATAAGGTGTCCTCGTATAATCGACGAAGAAACAACTGGAAGGCGCGCACACTTGACGAGGGTTTATTACGGGGCTGCATGGGTGAGGACGTTAATCGGAGATAATAATAATAAAAAAATGAGGCTTGTGGGAAGTCAAAGTTTTTCAAATGCGGATATTTTATACTTAATGATTGAAAACCTGAGACTGTGGTTTGAAAAACGGAAACTCGTGAAGTAGGAAGAAAAAGGGACAGACATTTTCTTCCTACTTCACGAGTTTCCGTTTTTCAAACACAGTCTCAGGTTTTCAATCATTCTGTGTAACCTACACCAGCTCGCCTGCACTTTAACCGTTTTTTCATTGCGGATATTTTGTTGAACCGAGCGCTGGGATCTGCCTCAGCCCTGGAAAGCCTCTCTGAGTCAACAAGGTGACTAACCCCACGAATTTCGAGGGAAACAAAAAGAAGGAAAGAAAAAGTGAGGAAGAGAAAGAGAGAAAGAGCGAGAGGGAACACAACGTATGCGACCAGCTGCTGGGCGTGCTCTTGATTCTTATCTCTTCCGGTAAACACGGTGCGCAATGTCTGTCCAGCGGTGAAGCGAACGCGGCACTTGCCATGAATGGAGTCTACCAAAAGGGAGACCATGCACGTTCGTTCATTTCGGCCGTCGTTTTTCCGAAGCTTATTTATTTAGGTGGGCAGTCATTCGTTCGCAACAAGATCTCCAAAGGAGATTATATATTGAGAAACGCAAAAAATACTGACCTTAATAAACTCGAGTATCCGAGAAAGGCAAATCATGTGATAGCCAATATAAAAGAAAATCAAGTAATAATAAGGTTGGTTAAGCAAAGATCACAAAACAAGTAATTCCAAAGCATTGGAATAATGTTACTTGATGCCTCTCCAATTTGAGACCAGTTTTGATTGAGCAGCATGCATTGATTTTTTATTATCTCCATTCCTTTGCAAAACATATATATCTGCTTTGTTCAGCATTTGTTTTAAATTTATTAACAATCCCCCCCCACCCCCCACAAAAAAAATCTAAATTGCACAAACATATTTAGGTTTCTTTTTTTAAATTAGCTGTAGTAAAGGTTTCTGACAATCAGAGGGTAACTCTTACACTATTTTTTTAAGAAGTCAAAATTTTTCTTAGCTCCTAAACATTATGTGTTAGAAAAAAAAGTGAATTTTCGTTCAACGTGTGCGTTGAAGAAAGGTTTTTACTGAAAAAAAGACACAGCATAAAATTGGGTTACTAACGTTGTGATATTAATATGCCAATCATATAATCAATCTACTTACTAGGAAAACCTGGGATGGGTGGATGAGTTTAAATTGTCTTCGAAAACTACAACACAAAAATAAACATTAAAAAACAAATTGCTAATTTTTTTTTTTTTGTACTACAGATTACGCAGACATGTGTAATCAGAGCAGTATCTACGGGAGCGTCCTCTACTTTCCGAAAGATGAGGCTACGACCACTACTGAGATTTTCTTGGGGCTCTTGCAAAATGCGAATTTAAGCAGCATGCTCGAGTACATTAAACCGCACTTTATCAACATTGCCTTCGCCTTCTTAATCGCATCCATCATTGTCATTTCAAGCCCCCAAAGAAGTTTTAGATTGCCCTTTTAGAATTAGTTAAACCGGGTGAAATTTTTGGCAATCTCATTAAACACTCATCACCTTCCAAAGTGCGTGCTTGGAGGGCAGAAATCAGAATCGAAGGCTAGCTTATTGTTGCCTCAACGCCGACTGTACGACCAATGGCAAAAAGATAACTGCAGAAAATAAGTTTTTGCATGTGCAAAGCTTGATGACTTACAATTTACGGCATGGATTTATGCTCAAATATAATGTTCTAAAATACAAACAAACAAACACACAATAAACTGAGATAATTAATTTACAAAGTTTTTCTAACGCGAGAGCCCAGTTTTCTTAATGTTAATTTATTGGAACGTGACATTTGTGTGATTATTGCGCAAAACTGCAAACCGCACAGGTGTCTGAAGGCTCTGCGGGTTTTGTACATTATCTGTATTTAAGTTGTCTCAGTATTTAACATTTTTAGAATAAGAGCTTGGTCTCCTTTGACATGAATACAATTGTTTGGCCAAACGTTTCACGAGATTAAGGTGCGAAGGTGTAAGCATTTTATGAGCGTACGTGGTCTTTCTAAAAACAGTGAAAAATAATAACGTTACAGCTACCAAGCTTGTTATAGAACTAAAATTCTCTGAAAGCTAAAGTGAAGCCACAGAAGATTAATCTAATGCAAAATGCGCACAGGCATACGTTTTAGATAGACCTTACTATCATATGCAGCAACCAATGTTAGAACACCAAATAAAAGAAACTAAATTTTATTTGGTTAGCGGCTGCTCCTTGTTGCTTGCCTGTTTACGGGTCTCCGTAACATCGTAACCTTTTAACCGATTCTATCTACTGAAGTCAGATCCCCCAGAAAAGATGTCAGAAAATAGAGTGCACGTGTGACCTAGTGAAATTAAAAGTGACACAAAAACCACTATATGAGAAGTGGTATAACGATTACATTATTAACCAAGCACGTTCGTTACAGAAGACATTTTTGTTTCAGCTGCATAAGGTCTTAGCCCGACGTGGCGTCTCAATTTCTCGAAAGAAACGGATTAAAAAAACGCTGTTATCTGGACGTCGTCACCTGGAACGCAAACTCATGGAACTTCCTAAGGACAGACTCTCCATGTCCATAGCACGAAGCCTATTTGAAATTCACCTCGTCGGTTCGTTTTATCGCAATAAAACAAACAAGTCTAAACTATGTTGTCTCTTCAGGATCAAACCAAACAAAATAGAGCAATCATCCATCTGCCACCGGAGTAGAACCGGACAGAAAGCCTGGAGGGGATTTTAGGGAAATGACGTTGACATTGGCGAGCCGGCTCGCGGAAATCGAAGCATGTTCCTTTTCACGGTAGCGGTAGGGAGGTCCCGCAGAGAAAATAGCGTAATACAAAACTACCCCGTCCAGATTTAGAACGAGAGCGGATGTCGGAGTGCAAGGGTAGAAAAGTAGAAAGAGGGCAATTTTAAAGTTGGTCGCAAAGAGAGAGAGAGAGAGAGAGCGGAGAGGGATAGACCAAGTGTTGAATATCACTACCCCCCCCCTCCCCCTTTTCTCCTAAAACACACGAGGAACCGCAGTTTGTTTAGAGGACTGCAAAACCTTGCCTCTACAGCACGACGGGGAGGCCTTCGTTTTGAATAGATGTTTGTGCACGACGCGGTGGAGGGACCCGTGTACCTACCTTGTGATTGCTTTTGGAGGGGGGGGGGACATCATGCGAGGCAGATGGGGGAGAGATCTTCGAATCAGGAACTCAAAGGCAAAAATCGAAGTTGCCGCCGGTATCGCGTGTCACGCGCGCACCGCGACATCTTGTTTCTTTGTTTTTTGATTATTTAACGTCCTCATAGTCCTCCGATGCCAAACCCTGCCGCGAACCTTTCCATCATTTTTCGAAAAGCTCGACTGTACGCGTCTACGGAGGTGCGCTTTACACAGCGTGTATGTGTTTGAACATGCGGGCTGGATGTTTTTTGTTTGTCTGTTTGTGAGTGTTACTCTTTTGTATATGCGTGGGTAGGAAGGAAAGCTGAAGTTGAGTTGGGTGAGCATCGATTTCCGTAATTACG
Source organism: Ixodes ricinus (assembly GCA_037355805.1). Lineage (NCBI taxonomy): Eukaryota > Metazoa > Arthropoda > Arachnida > Ixodida > Ixodidae > Ixodes > Ixodes ricinus. Next base: position 82,965 of record JAZHYW010022512.1, read on the forward strand.
CGCTCGAGTTTCGACAGTAGAACGGATCGAGTGAATACCCCCCCCCTCCCTTTTTTCCCCTCTAAAATAGATAAATAAACAAAAATTTCCTTATGAGACAAAAGACTGATTTCGAAAAAATTCAGAGCGGGAAAATGGAGAGTTTTAGTGTTGCGTATAGGAGCAAACGGAAGCGCTGTGCGTTTACTTTAGCGCTGCGTGCTCCACAATGCGCGTGCGCGTCGTTGCCATGCGCCAATCCAAGACCGCAGTTCGGGCTCCGCGCACGCGCGGTGTGGGACACTCAACACTAACGTTAACGCACGATGCTTGCATTCGATCAAATACGCAATACTGAAACTCACTAATAATACTTGCTTAAATGCCGTTTTTTTTTTTGTTTTTGACTGTTGTGATTGTTCTGTTACAGTGACTGTAACGTGTCTCCGACCGGTGCGTTTAACGTAATACATCGCCTATTCATCAAAAGTGGTGCCCGAAATATGAAACAAATAACGTCAAACAGGAGCCGGCGTATCGGACGTCGCGATCCTGGTGAATGATGGTGAAAGTCCCGGAAAAAATGTGCGCGCGAACGCGGGTGTCGCCGTCGTCGCCGCGACCCAACAGCCGGTTTGCTGAAGCTTCCGTGGACTGCCAAGTTAGGGGGCGACCCGCAGCAGATCTGGAGTCTGGTCGAAACCACCTATAATAATCGACGCCTGCGAATGATCTCTTCTTGCACGGAACGTCGTCAAACTCGGATGGCGCCGATTCAACAACTGGTCGTCACGTGGTAGACGTCGCGTGTCACAATGCTATAACGGTCGTCGCGTGACACAATGTCACGAGGTGATACCGTGGCGTCACGTTATTTGGTCGCGTTTTAAATAGCAAGAATGCCACAAACGGTTGTGATTTTTGGTTTTCTACGTGCTTAGGGTGCCACGTTGAGTTTGTGACATAAACAGACGATCTTAACATTAACGAATGCACGTAATATGAGGGCCAATGCGGACGGCAAGTTCGTCTGCTTCTTTTGCAGGGGTTTTGATGACTCTAGAGCGCCGAGCTCTGATTGGCTCTGATTGAAGGATAGTGGGTAGACCTCAAGGCAGCTTACTTTGAGGTCTACCCACTATCCTCCATTCAGAACCAATCAGAGCTCGGCGTTCTGACGTCACCACAACCCGTGCAAAAGAAGCAGACAAACTTGCCGTCCGCATAGAGTTTGTTGCGCTTTTCGTCTGTAGTGAGGAGGCCAGAACTGTTGTCGATTCGACACACTGATTCCGAATCTGTAGCTTCCGCGTTCACGCAGTGCCCTCACCTGAGGTGGGCAAACCGAGAGACTTGTACAACCTTGTGGTTGCTATGAAGACAGAAAAATAATTTCTGCGCGTTCTGTCATGCACGACAGGAAAAATGGGTTACAACTGGCTACAGTGGTCCTACCCAACAAAATGGATGAAGTGAACGTCACTCTAAAGCAGATTTATGTGTGTTGTGTGTGTGTGTGTGTGTGGGGGGGGGGGGCTCACAACAAGCCGTCGCGTCCCAAACGGCATAGTTGAAAACTAAATTCATGGAAGCGACAATGACATACATGCTTTGCTTTAATGTGCTGCGTTTGTTAAGCTGTCAGTTAATACAGCAAACTTGAACTTCGCTCAAGGGCCCCTTTCAAGCAAAACACCGCAAGGAACAAGACAAACAAATCCTACACGCGCAAACTATCTCAAATTAGTGTTGCGGAATGAGCGCCCCCATTCTATTTCAATTTCATTCTAGGGGATTGAATTTTCCGATAATTCCATTCCTTTGGATTCCTAGGAATGGAAACATTTGGCCCATTCCGACGCCTGGATTGCTGAACCGTTCCACTGCATTCCTCTAATTACCAACCGTAAAAAAATAAAGGCGTTTACAAATCTGTAACGCGAAATTAGAGCGCAGCTCTTGAGGAGGAGGAGGGTAAGATATGCCCCTCCTCCTCCCTCGTACCCTCTCCTCCTCAACTCCTCCCGTCCTCCTTCTCCTCCTTCTCTGCTCCTCGTCCTCCTCTCTTTCCTCCTCTTCTCCTCCGCCCTCCTCCTTCTCCTCCTCCTCCTCTCCCCTACTCATCCTCCTCCTCTCCCCTCCTTCTTTCCTCCTCCTACTACGTACCTTCCCCTGATTCTCCGCCGCACGTGACGTCAATTTTCCTGCTAAATCTAGCGGAAAAACTGACTTTCTTCATAGGTTGCGTGACACCAAGTCATGTGACGTCATTTTCCCCGCTAAATTCAGCGGGGAAACTGAATTGATGTTGAGGTCATGTGACGTCAATTTTCCCGCTAAATTTAGCACGCTTACGCCGACGCCGCTCAACCCGGAAACGGGCGCCTAAGAGCTGCGTTCTAAAAATGGCCCTTAAAAGCTACATTAGGTTGTCGGCAAATAACTCCAGCACATAGCTGACGTGTAAAACGTATAGACAACTCAAAAAAAAATATGCCAAACACGTCCCGAAAGCATTTATTCTGATACTAAGCCGAGCGGTGGTAACACATAGCGCTGGTGGCAATTGGTACGGTGGCATTGCAGATGTCCATCACGCGACCAAACGTAAAAATCACGTATAAGACGGCAAAACTTCAAACCACCAATTTTCTTCAACAAAAT
>JAZHYW010022514.1:0-11156 GCA_037355805.1 Ixodes ricinus
TGACGTGTTCCTGATGCACGACAAAATTAAAATCAATAATGAACTTATGAATGGGGACTGAAACGAGATCGACGTTTCCTACAGCTCAGGGTGGGGTGAATATTTACAACAGCAGTAGATGTACCAGCCGAAGATTAGAGTAATTAATCTAAACACACAGAAGTGTTCAGACAAGTCGCTGACCTCAAGCATACTGCTGTGTCCTCCCACATATTGTCATTATAACAGAAACATGGCTTACATCGGATGAAACGAGTGACTGTGTCATTCCACAAACACAAATTAATAAGAAAAGATAGGGTTTCTGAATGGAGGAGGCGTTGCCATCTTTGTTAGGTTAATATGCAATGTGTAATCTTGGACCAATGTTTGGATGAGATGCTTTTTGTAAAATAAAGTATGATAATTTATCTTTTGCTGATGCAGCCTACCGGTACTGAACGACCCTGTTAAGTTTTCTTGAAGATTTAGATGTTGCTCTACATAAATATATTGTGATAATACGAGGGTAATCTTGGCAGGTGATTTTAATTTGCCTCATGTTAACTGGGGCTTTACTGCATTCTGGAAGCGTGGACAAAGTGAACGCCGAAAAAATGCTAGAAGATTGCCTTCAGCCACAGTATTACCAAGTAGTTAGGGATTTCACCTGATAACCGATACACCTCAATCAGTGCTGGATCTAATTTTTTATGAAAGTGATAACATTAGTGAATATGAGGTATCTGTGGTCGATTTCTGACCATAAGATGGTTTTATTGTCTATAAATTGTGGAAAAACAGTTGTGACTTCTGTACCGTGTAGGCTCACGTACAAGACTTTGAAAGTGCTGATGACACAAGCATTATTGATCATTTAGAAATTTCGTTTAACTCGTTTGAATTGTTGTGTCACAGTGGTGATGTTCAGAGTGCATGGAATTGCTTCAAGGAGACAGTTTTTTATTGCATTAATAAATACATTCCTAACAGAATAAAGAAAACAAAAGGAATAATCCGTGGATCACCAGAAATATAATACACATTAAACGGCAGATTGAAAAGGTGCAGAAAAAGAACGGCTCGAGTGTTAATATGAGACAACTAAGTCAACAACTTAAAGAAATGGTGAAAGCTTCTCAAACAAAATTACTATTCGGTAACGCTCCACAACTTTCTAAAAAAATAACCCCAAAAATTTTGGCGACACCTAAATCCAAAGAAAGGAAACGTAGAACAAGTTACTTTGGACGAGAAAGGTAATAACAGACACCAGCGTACTTGCGAGATAGCTTCAATCTGTTCTTTCAGTCGGTATTCACACGCGAAGAGACACAGCAAGGAAATCATGAAAACACTGAGCAAAGAATGACGGATCAAAACGTGCGCAATGGGAGTGATATACATGCAAGGACAGGAATTGATCAAGTGGTGTGATACCACGTACCCACCATGCCCGAGATTGATAATAACAAAAGAAGGAATCCTATCGAAGTTGTTAGACCTCGACACAAAAAAGCCCGTTTGGTCCCGATAAGATGCCTAATATGTTTCGGAAGGAGATACGCCGAATGGATGTCGTTTTACCTGCATTGCTTATTTGTAATTTCATTGCAGTCATCACAGCTGGATTGGCGTTATACTGAGGGATTGTCCCAATCTTTAAAGCAGGAGACAAGCTGACCATAGATAATTATGAGCCGATTTCCTTAACATCTGTAGCATGCAAGTCATAGGAACATATAATAGCTAAACACATACATTACCTCGATGCCACAAGCTGCTTTATTCCAAACAACATGGGTTCCGTTCTGGACTGTCAACAATAACACAGCTGGACTGCTAACATCATGTTCATGGCATCCGCATTAAACGATAAGCGACAACGCCATGTGGTTATAGACTTTTCGAAAGCCTTTGATCGGGTGCCCCACCAGGCTTTAGTCAAAAACTCAAAACTTTCGGAATAGAGCCAACGATTGTCAATTAATTAAATTCTTACCTAAATAATCGAAGCCAAAGTGTTGAAATTAACGGCCATGTCTCAGATTCCACTTCAATTTATTCAGGTGTGCCCCAAGGTTCTGTTTTGGGACCCCTTACTGTTTTTGTTGTATATAAACGGCCTTAGCATAGTACCTACCAATATTCGTGTCAGGCTCTTTGCAGATGATTGCGATGACTTATTCGCCATGTGAATCCCCCGGATCAACAGCACTAAATGACTATCTGGAGTCGCACAAAAGAGTGGTGCGACGAGTGGGACATGAAAACAAACTTCACTAAGTCTGTATATTAGTGCACAACTCTAAAAAACGGGCACACTCCCATTTCAATACTGCGTTGGAAATACAGAACTAAGCAGTGTAAGCTTTAGTACTGCATCAGCACGTTACTTTCACGAAGGACGCAACTTGGACCAAACACGCTGAAACATTATCTGTTCTATCGGCACATAAAAAAGCTTTGTTTCCTTAGACATAAATTAAAACACATAACAAGAGATGAAAACAACAAGCTATAAAACATGCAATTGGAAGCCCATCTTGGAATATGGTAGTGTCATGTGGGACCCCTACACAAAAAGACATTGACCGCCTGGAAAAGGTGGCTTTGACAAGCGGCGCGTTTTATTCATTCTAACTATCGGCAGACTGGCATCTAACACAAATACTCAGAGATAGCAATCTAGAACCCTTGCACATGAGGCGAGAAATTGCACGCTTAAAATTGCTTTTTCTAATAATTAACGACAAACTGAATCTAAGCTCAAATAGATATGTTCTCCCTTCAAGCACAAAGCGATCATGTAGACTAAATCATACAAAAACATGTCGGAAACATACAAGAGTAAGATAGTGCGTTTCCAAGCAGTCATTTTTTTATTAGAACAATTGAAGCCTGGAATCTATTACTTGCTTGAGATTATTCAAATATCGAAACAGTGTCTTCCTTCGAGCACTCCATCGCACAGCTGTTAAACCAATAGGAGCACAAACGAGCCATTTTCAGAGTGTATACTGCAAATGTGCTCTTTGTGCACTTTCTATACTAGGTGGAATGCCTTTCCTTTCAAGGATTGTGTCATAACGGCGCACATGAAGCAGCGATTTTGTGTGTTTTTGTGTAATCGAAATTCTCCCTGCTGTAGCATTACCCTCAGAGGCTGTCGTGTACAAAATAAATAAACCATATGCTGGCGTAGTAACGTAACCTAAAGAAGACGGACTTCGAATACTGCGTTAAGAAGACAAAAAATATGGACGTGACATTGTTGAAATGCTGAAACCTCGCAGCGCCTCAAGTATAATAATGGTTTGGATGGGGAAGCTTGGTATATATGATGTGTATTTGATTTGTTGTGGTAAAAGGCAAATTCCATTGAAGCAATCTTGATGATGTCTTGAACGTTTTTGTAGCTGTGTCGTAAAGGCCAACATGTCACTACTGCCAAACGCTTTACGGAACAAATTGTCTTGTCCGTCAGACTATAAATATAATTTATTTGTTTTCGAGATGTTTGGCTCCATGCTCTTCCGCCGGATTAGGCGCACAACGGTTACTTTCCCAATTTGTAAAAACCTCATAACAAACTAGAACAAAATTAAGCAGATGTAAATGAAAGTAATTATTTTACTTTAATCAAGTCCCCTCATGTCAGGCAAGATGCCCCGTAGACCTTGTAGTTCCGTCCTTTGCATAACTTCTTGTAAGGACCAAGGCACCTCTGGATGTCTTCGTTTGTGGCGTCGTTGTAGGCCCACAACTGGCAGGCTGTGAAATACATTCCGAAAAAATACAAAGTAAATCTTATTGTGCGTTCCAAATAATGAAATTTAAAGCAATACCTTTATTATGACTAGGTTGGCTAATAGCTCTGACATATTAAGAAAGAGCCCTACCCTCGGGCAATCTATCAAGAAACATTTCGAACCGTTCAGTATCCTGACCCCCTCCTTCCTTTGATCGGTAAAGTGCTGCATTTCAAATACGAGTATCTAAAATACGTATTTAAAATACTTTTTGAGTATTTTGTATTTGTATTTATTTACATAATGTCTAATGTATTTGTCAACTGTATTCAAATACCTAAAATTGAGTATTTCAAATACTTGAATTTCAAAGTCTTCCCAAATACTCTTTTGGACACCATTCTTTGCAATCATTAGTAATATTATGTACTCTTCGCGGAGAGGGTGGAAATGAACGCGGTAGGTGCACTTATTAACTTTATGGCTGGCCGATTTATATTAGGCGTGACATTAAGGACGTCTTCTTTGAAAATGCTTTAATGCTTCAACTTATCCTGTCAGATTAAAATCGTGCTAAGTACATGGCGTTCTCTGATGTTCTAGCCGCCTATCTTATGTTCTAGCCGCCTATCTTATGACAAACAAACTTTAGATTTAGAGCTGCAACTTTCTTTTAAGCGCCTGATTCTTGTCACATATAGGCTCGACTCTTTATTTGGGCATGGCCTTTTTTACCTATAGATAAACTTAAGTCTAAGATTTCAGACTACGGGAACAAATGTACTTGTAGAAGTATTTGAAGATCATAAAATAATATTGATGTATTTGTAACTTTTATTACTTTTCTAAAAGTGTAATTTTTTCTGAAATTAAATATACATTTTGTGAAGTACGTTGTATTAAAATTTCGATACATTTTTTTAATATTCTGCTCATCCCTGCTTTTGATATTATCTAAAGGCCATATAACATAAATTTTAAATATTTTTATGTTGAAATAATTTAATTATAAGCCACCACCTATAACTAAAATCTCATATGTAGTATATAGAAAGCGTACTATTGTTATTAGTTAGCATACCAGGTTCACTAACCGGCTTGACAGGTTGATTACCACAAATTAAACAAGTGTCAATAGAGCTTAGTTCCTTTACTTTCATCAACTTGTTTTTTTTTAAATTTAACTTTGTTTTTTTCTGAACCACATCAACCTTCGACTGGTTATTTGAAACATGTATATACGACTAGACAAATATTTATTTAAAAGAGTAATTTTCTCAGAAACAAACAATGCTCAGCAGAAATATGTCCATAACTTGCAGAGGCGTAATGAACCTATGTTAGAAGTATCAATGGTGTTCTAGCATGCATGCTTTGCGTTATCTAAGCCACTGAGATTATTGTGCCCGCGGAAATGAGATGCAGCTTTATTACTTCGCCGATTTGTGACAATACATACCTCTTAGCTATAATACAAAGAAGGGTCGTGTTTAAATAAGCGAGTAACGGAAATAATGGACGATATCTTGAATCGTCATTTCATTTAGAAATAGTTTTGTAACCACGCCTGAATATGGAATCTGTTTTGTTTACCGATGTGCCGCATCAAAAGTTTTCTGTAGCCGATGCGGGGCTCGAACTTATGATAAAATTTGTTTTGCGTGCAAGCATTTTTCAAGAAGTTGGTTAACTTCTGCGGCTATGCTACCCTTACTTGCTCAGCTGTATGAAAAGCGAAAGCTTTAAAATAGTGTCCTTCAGTCAGCATCAAAGTAGTTTTCTTACCTTGCTGATGTTCATTGAAGTAGATAGTGCAGGTGTCGAAATTTGTGTATAAAACCGAGAGCTCTCCTACCTTTTCAGGCCCTGCATTGGCGTAGGACATTTTGTTATGAAAAGCTGGTACTTAAACCTAAGGCTCTCGAGCAGTCATGATCGTATTGTATCCCCGTGATATAGTTTTTATTTGTGGACACGCATATTTCCATTGATATATATTTAGTAAATTTTGTACAAACGAGTATACAAACTAATTTAAACTGTTTTTTATAACTTGGCGAGGTGTTGATGGGATGTGCCTTCGGCAATCGTTTGTATTCAATTGTTAACTAATTTCATATGTACTCATATTTCTCTATGTGGGTACACCCAATATCGGAGTGCTAATAAAGCTTCAAATCGGCAAGCGCAATCAAACTGCACCAAAGGCGACAAGTATGCTTTGTTGTATTTCTGCGGTTAACTATAACTTTCCGCAGGTACCAAAAAGGGAATGAGCCATTAAACCAGCCAAGCGCTGATACTCAGCAAAACATTTACTGCTTAGTAGACAGCCAGCACTTTTCTGTGCAATTCTTTATTCCCTTCTTTTTTTGCGCGTTTACTCCTTCTTAAAAATTTAGTATGAACGAACTTATCAAAATTAACACATTGATTCGCTGTTTAAATCTTTCCGTGGATTGAGTCAAGCGCAAAGAATACATAGTCTCATTGCCCGTTTTGTTTTTGTGCGCGTGTTTGTGCTGCTACTAGATTTCGGATTTGCTACGGCAGAGATAGAAGACGCCCATTAGATCTGGCTAATGGGCGTCCATCTGAACCAGCAATCAAAGTTCATAAAATTATGTTACAAATGTTTCAAAACTTTTTAAACATATTTTTTGCAAACACAGGAGATCAGCTTAATGTTTGATTACTATATTTCATTAAAAACTCGATACAATTTTAATGTGGAGCACAAAGAAGCTATTTTTTTTCTATTACTTTCGGGCACCTCTACTTACAGTAAAAATGGTCAAATCTGTAAGTGTGCCTTATATTTTTCCGTTAATTGCAACCAGTAAAGGATCACGTAAAAATATACTGATGTGGCGCTTAATTGATTCTATGTACGTATGCTGCGTATTCAACTTTTTAAGCATGCTTGTGTCGGGTGAACTCATTTGAAAACTGTGTTTTTTCATGGAGCAAACATTGTAGCTATCAACTATTTAATTATCTGGCTATTTCGTTATATTGAAGCAAACCTTTCATCATTTTTACCCACCAATAAATTTCATTAAAATATTATTAACACAAAACTTAAAATAGTATCGATATGTTTTTAAAAACTTCAAAAATGAAACAAAAAGTGCTTCAATTTTTTTAATGTTTAAGATCCGGCGATCACATTCTGCAGCGGCACCAACACCATTTAATTCCATTCATTCTCGAATTGAAAATTGTTGTTAATTAGGCAACAGCAAAATTTTGGTCAGTTCAATTCTTATTCAAGGATCGCACATGAATCAAGAAGACTGAAAAAGTGATTGGGATGTTTTATGGTGGACTTTGAAAACTTGAAAGATAGCAGTTATTTCACTTACTGTTTTGAAAATATGCACCAATTCTGTTATCGCAGTCTTCAACCTTCAGTAGAGCAATATTTGTGTGGCTAAAAATAATGATTCAATCCTTGTCAATATTGATATGTTCGTGCTGACAGACATGAAGATGTCTGTCAGCATTTTAAAAATACAATAATTGCAAAAGGTTAATAATATCAGTGATAATATGATTGCTACACACATTTACGTTTGGACGCGATGCGTTCAGTAGTGGCAGGTGGCTGCGGAACGTTGCGAAGCTCGTTTGCACATAGCTTGTGGACATAGGTGCCTTGAAACGCAGTCGATGGAAGTAAAATTCGTAGTAAAGTAAAACCTTGAGACGATCCCAATGGCTTCCGTGACTTCTGACCAACTCGAACCATCGCAGTCTTGGAAGAACCTGATGCTCCAATGTCCCCACCGCTCTCCGACACGCAAAAGCAACGTCCTGTCTCCGAACGGGGAACCGGATTCGCGTCGCTGAAGGGCGGCGGCAAGCACGTAGACCCTCCCTTGTCTTTCAAGGCCTCCGATGGGTCCACCGCACCATGCGGCGTGGGTAAGTTGATCCCGGTTCTACTCTCTTGCATCGCGTTGAGCGAAGGCGCGCTTCGAACAGCAAACAACGGCTTGCTGCCACAAAGACACTGTCACCATACTCAAATGTGTTCAAACGTAAATGTGTGTACGGGACTTTAAGAGCCTTGTGGAATATATCATGGGTCGTTTTAATTATTTCACGGGATCTCTAGACAAGAAAAGTCGGAATACTGAGGTGAATGAGCCTTACTGATCGAATAGGATAACGCTTACGATATGTTAAAAATTATTAGCGGCGCTGGAATTCAAACTCCATGTGTCCTTATAAGCGGTGGGTATGCTAATTAGGAGAACTGAAACCTGAAATCAGGGGACAGCCAGATCTATTTTAACGATACATTTCATTTGATTAGTATGATTCATCTATCGGCGTATTTCGCCTAGTGTAAAATAAGTATATAAATAGCAAATAAGTAACTTCTTGACAGCCTTTGGCATCCAGGTTCACCTTCAAAGCTCTTCCAAACAGCTTTAATACTTTCAGAGGATCTTATGTGATATATTTTAAAGATACAATATAAGCAGCGTAGTAAAACAAGAAACTGTAATTGAATGACGCCGTAAATATCTGAAAGCTTCAATGAGCATAAAAGATAGAAGGAGCGCGAAATGTGCAACAATAATAAACTTTCGGCGTACTTACACGACAGGGATATTCTTGAACTGGTATGTGAAGTTATAAGTTACAGACATTGTACTCCAGTCTTCACTAATTTTGGATAGGTAAATGCATACAATTTCAGAGTCATTAAAGCCGGTATATTTCATGTGCCCTGTCTCTGCAGACGTCAAAATCTAGAGGAAAGAAAATAGCCAGAGTGAAGCCAGAAACTTTGAAAACATTGTACTCACCACTTTTCCACGCTAAGGAAAGCCGTAACTTCAGAAAAATAAAAATACATTTTCATACCTTCCATGCGAAAATGCCTTTAGGGTCAGTGCAGGGGTTTGGTTCTATGGCTTCGGAGAAGGTAAATGTGCAGATAATGATTCCGATAATTAATGTTAGTGACGCCATGTCTAAAAGCTTTTTCTCAATGAGACCAAACGCGAATGTCTATGATAACAGTGCCTATTTAGCCCTGAGAATTTTATAAGCAACGTCTAGCTGGAATCCAAACAGACAAGCTGCGCTTTAGTTCATATATAAACCGTTCATGAGCAACTTCAAACTGGTATGAATTCCAATTTATACCATCCTTCGTTATTACGACGTGCGCCGTTGTTTTTTAACACTCAGTGCCAATTTCAACACGTTTAAAATAGCTTTATATCCTACACACGATTAAAGGAAACGAAACATATATCAGATGTATTCCACGTAAAGGATATCCGCTGCAGCAACGGAAATATTTGTTCAAATAACAGTCAATGTTATTTGAGCAGCCCTATTGTCGCTTCTATTATAAAGAATACCTTTTTCACGTTCCAACCTGAACATTATCGAAGCCAGCTGGAGGTGATCGTTTTTACACATGTTAGGTTAATTAGAACAACGAGCACTCATACGTGCGCTTCACCCAATAGCAACATCCTCGCTAAGGTTTACATAAATGGTTACACTTGTTAATAAAAATTATTGATAGAAATTAACGTTTGCTCGTTAGAAACATATCATGGACTGTTGGTATCAAAATAAGTGCGCCGTACGTTGAACGTTCCATCGTGAAACTCCTGCATATCTGAAGTTTATCTTTTTGCAAGATTCATTTTATAATGTATTGAGTACCTCTAAAGTCAGTTTGATTGACTGCATGGACAATATTTTTAAACGCACAAACGTTTCGGCGTCTATTTCAGAAATTCGCAAAGTTAGCAGCCGTTAAAAATCAAAAGCCGCAGACTTCTTCCCTGGTAGGTGATGAACAATTATGCGTTTTAAATATCTCTGCCCATTCACGTCATTGGGTCACCAAGGACAATCAAGGTGACCAACGTTTTTGTGCAACCATAAGATGAGCAGTAGTGTCCGCCCGCGGAAGAAAAACAAAATCGCCCCTGTCAAAATTCAAGCAGAAAATGCATCAACACAAAGCCGTGCTTAGCTTTATAAGTTCCAAACTGAAACAAACAAACAAAAACAGACAGCTACAAGATAAATGCCTAAATTGACCCGAGTTCGGCAGTCCTAGGGGCCTAACTTAGGTTCACTAAGCTTTATTCGCGCACTTGCTCTGGGAATTTAGGTCAAATGTTGCCAGGTGAAAACCGAGCAACCAGACGTAAAGCCCAATTCCGACATTTTCTTGTTAACGGAAGACCGAAAGTACAAGTAACAACCGAGCAACAAGGCTATAAAACCTATGTCACTTCTTTTTCAATTGTGGGCCGAAATACCGAGACCCTAAGACAAAGAATATGTAGTTAGGTTATGGATCGACATTTTGTGCTCTAAGGGCCTGAAATTGCCAAGCAAAAAACAAATTTCAGTTTTAAAAAATTGAGGTACTTGGAAGCGCTAAAGAATGCGGCTTTCTTTCTCCGATGCGAGGAGAGTTGTGGGCTAGTATTGAGTGGAGTAGTAACTTAATTTCTCTGAGGAAATTATGGGGCACATTTTGGTCTGCCTTTGCCGTCTTGCAAATCTTTAGGTGGAATAATGCAGTTAACAGGCTGTCAGATCGTTGTTCTGGATATGGTCGCGGTCTTCAGAAATCTCTCGTCCAGAAAACGGTTTCATCAGGTAATGACTCATCTTGCCGAAAGTGCAAACTGAGCGAAAAGAGCTTTTCAGCACTGGAAAGACCCAATACAATAGAGTCGGAAGCTTACTAATAACACTACTGATTTGCATATATATTTGACCCAGTCATTGTGAAGCTTGGAGACGTTTCAACAAGTGTCAAGGCACAACGTTGATTGCTGTGACGTGCATGAGTGTCGCGATAGAAGCATTCAAGGCTGCCCACGGGCATGAGATGATGTTGGAGAATGCTGCTGCACAACGAAGGGCGAGACATAACTGTCGTAGGATGACGCCAAGCTTTCACATTAAAGAGGAGACCATGGCGTGTCATCTGTCGCATTCTTCGCGAACACACGACCGGTATGTGTTAGACCTATCATAAATGCTTCCTAAAATATTCGACACTTTATTATCTTCTAGTTCTGTTTTATTGAAATACTTTTTACGACTGTCTGTGAAACCTGTAGAGGAGAATAATTGAGGGGCCACGTGCAATAGTAAAACAAGTCGACTTGTACCACTCTATATTTTTTTACGTATTTAGGTGTAGAAGACTACCGAGTTACTTTTGATCTAATTTTGGTGACTTGGGAAGGCTAATATGCCTCAAGAACTAAAAGTAAGCCACCACGTGTCGATAAAAGTAACTTTCTTCTTTTGCCGTTAGATGGCGCCACCTCAAAAACATTGCCCGAAAACGTTTACATCGTCCATATAAACTTATAGTTGTTTGCCACGCATCAAGATATGAAAAATGCAACTGAATACAAG